>JACXSJ010002099.1:26817-56982 GCA_014851325.1 Pentalonia nigronervosa | reverse complement strand
TAGGTATTCATCAGCTTTTTTAAACCAAAATAGACGAGGTACATAAACATCTGCCAATCCAGCTCCACTTTTTTCCGAATTTATAATTTTGTTGAGCTCACTTTTATAGTTTGTACGAACTGTTTTTATTTTGGTTTTGATGTCATCAACTGACAGTCCAGGTAAATTCAAAGCTGAGCGCATACTTTCGTACGCTTCTCGCCTTTCTCGGTTTTTATAATTGTCACTACTTATATTCCATAAACACTCATGTTGTCTGTATTGGTCCAAAAATGGTTCAATATAATCATCACGCCACTTAAAAACCATTTTAACAATTTATTTCGGGTTAATATATTAATTAATATTATAGTTAATATTATAATTTGAATAAGTACTGAAATTATAAAATATTTAGATAAATAGAATGAATTCAAAATGATTTTGAATCAAGTTCACACGTTTCAGTTGCCTTTCATGACGCGATACTGATCATTGGAAATGTCGCAAAATAGAAATAGTTTCTATATGACTGATTATCAATTTTGATGATTCAGTCATGCTGAAACAAGTGTTCACACGTTCATGACTTGTTCAGTTTTGATGAATCTGTCATAATGAACGTTTTAACTGACACGTGTGAACCCGGCTTTAGCTAGTTCATGTGTTTTGATGGAGCTAGTGTTATGGAATCCAATAATTTGATCTTTAACAGTGTTATAATAAAGAAACGCTTTAATAGACATCTCATCTACACATAAAACACATTTTTTACTCTTTGCAGACATGGTACTACCTTTTAAAGTTAACACTTTGAACACCAAGTCACTAAAACCAGGATTTATTTCCCAACGTTCAGTGACTCTTTGTAAAGTTCTTATACTTGGCAAATTAAAAGTTGTTTTAATTAAACGATATACTTTAGGCCCAAGAAAATGAATTTTAAGTGCAAATTGTTTCACTGAATTAGAATACCGGAAACCTTTGGATGATTTGATATTTAAGAAAGGTTGTGATTTAACGAACTTAGCGATGCCAGGCCTTAAAAATGTATCACATAACTCATGGAAATCTTGAATTGTGGGATGTTTTGCTCTATCTACAGATTTTTTTAATTCAGTGAATTGCTTAAGTAAATCCTTATACTGATCATCTTTATATTTCATACTTTTCCTAAGTTTACGTTTTCGTGGGGTATCTGATGATAATTATAACGATGTTTGTGTCGAAGTCATTGAATAAGACCTACTTGTAGATGATAAAGACAAATTTGAACACTACTTAAGTTACTTTGGTGATTAAGTGACAATGGAGTTGAGCAACTTTCAATGACCATTTGTGATACATCAGTTGGAATTTCAAAATTATTAAAACATTCTTCGTCACAAACATCTGTTACAGTCATCATAGATACTTGTCCCTCAGAAGTTGCAGCTTCATCATTGAAAGTGACAGCATCAAGCTCTGAATCGTTTTGCTTCTTCTTTGAGGGCATAGCACCACTGATAAGACGCACTTTCTGTCGTCCCTCTGATGAAGATGTAAAGCATGTTGCTTCAAAATGTTCAGAACAGACTCTTTGAAACTGAACATTACAATTTACCAGATCATTCCGACCAATTAAGGATGCCCATTGATTACACCTAAAACATCACATAATACCATATAGCTTATTTAATTTTAATGCAATTAAATGTTTATAAAAAATACTGATTAAAATAATAATAAAATATATAACCTAGTAATAACGATGGTACGTGTGAGTTATTGACTTCCACACACTATAACTGGGATAACATAATATATAACAAGTACCATAACAATAAACTTTTCTTCAAAAGCCTATAATTCTATAATATTAGGTACCTACATAAAAAATAATATAAATGAATAATACTATTTGTACTTACTCATCAACATTCTTCGGAAACCTGAAAAACGAAACCTTGGGTTGTTTCTGTCCACTCTTGTAACAAAACGATGCAGCGCATGTCATAACCATGATTATTTTAATTATTATTTATAATTATAATTACTAATAATAATTAAAATAAAACTTTTGAACGCATAATGCGAATAATTGTAAGTTAATACTTAATAGTTGTAGCATATTGTTCTGTGGTTATAGACAGTTGTCCTAGTATTAAATTATTTAAATTTCAAAACGTAAACAAACAACAAACCGTTTATTGTAAAATAAATCGTTTCTAACAATACTTCTAAACCACCAGGTAATCATTTACAACATCAACACTAAACCACCAGAGATCGGCCACCAAGCAGAGCGTCGCTTTTGTATTGTTCTGTGATACCGCGGAGCTCGATCATTTGGATGCGCGAGCGAGTAGCGTTCTCTCGGCGACCGGAGTATAGTCAATAGAATTCCCTGCTTGACATTTAAACACTAGTTTTGACCCTTCAATGAATCCGTATCGAGATAATTTAATTTGCACTAGCTATTTTATCTCTTCCTCATTCAAATATAAGTTACGAGAGAGTATTTAATAAAATTAACTGCATTAAAACTAAATCTATAAATAAGTTAATAACCAGTACAGTATCTGCAACTGTTATAACAAGTGAATGCTTAAAAAAAATAATGGAAACTGCATATTTTTTCAACCAACAAAACTTATGTTCGATAATATGTCATATTGTTTGTCATATGTTTGTGCCCTTTTTTAGTAAATAATAAGACTATGATGAATATAAATGAGGAAAAAGAAGAAATATTTTTATTAGAAGACTAATAATGTATTAAGTTAAGGTTTCTTTATATATTGTTATGTTTATATATAAATATTTTCCATATTTTATGTTATTTATTTGAATTAATTATTAAATGAAAATATACCATCAATAAATAAAGAACTAATATAAAAATAAATACAATTTTTATATTTTTAGAATCTACGTCTTTCCAGGAAACAGGAATATAATATTAAAAATATACAATTAATAGTTTGGTTTATCTTGTTGATTTGTGGTTACCGAAATGAGTGATCAATTTTACGTAGTCTTGTTCTCGTGTGAACCGTGACTTATGAGTGCGAAGTACACTACCTACTATTTTAGTATTTAGTATTGTTTATTATTTATTTAATAATGCCTAATAAGTACTAACAGAGATTTTTTCCAGTGAATCTCTCAGCTCTCGATTATCGAAATCACTCTATTATTCTCATCGCTAATACTGAGATATGAAAAAAAAAAATTATGTACGATATTTTAACGATGAATACGAACTTTTTGATAAGATCGTGCGGTTTTCATAGTTGAGAAACCTGGCAATACTAGTCACAACGACTGTGCGAGTTGTATGCGAATTACCTATTATATTCGATCTAATAACAACTGAAATAATAACCGCGGGCCTGTTATTTACATTGTTGGTATAATGTATATAGGAGGGTACCATGTATTATTTTTTCTTCTTTTTTTTCCGTCTCTTGTCTCTTCGTATTTAACTATAAACAAAAGATCATTCGGCATTATAATTTAAGACATGCATATAATTGCGTTATGTGTATAATACATATATAACGGTTAAAAAAAAACCGAATTTTAATTGGGTGTGTACGATTTTTTTTTTACCGTCTGGAAATTTAAAATACACACGGACGCGCGAACCGGTCACATTAATGGACGACCAATTTGTTTTTTTGGAACGATCCATTAAAAAAAATCTAGGATACTGATTAATCGATACGATCGCCGCTTCGTCGTTGTCCGGTGTATGTCAGTGTGTCTATATATACGTACCTATATAACTACGAGAAGTCATGTACATAATAGCTGGGTATATATAGGTATCCACTGCACCTGTTGTCATTTCTATAATACGGGTTATATACTTATGTCCACGCAAGAGTAGGAGGTAGATTCTTTGATCTCTGAATTTTCTTTTATTTATTTATTACTGTTTTTTTTTTTTTTGGTCCACTTGTCCATAAGATACATAGCAGTAGGTATTACAGATGTATACCGCTAAACGATGGGTATTATACTACTATTATCTCTCACAGTATCTAAACTTGGCGTGTAGTATATGCGGTGAAATTTAATACGAACAACTCACCAGTTCGGATACGTATATGTTACGGACAATAAGGAAATCCGTGCATTTTAATGCAATGCCCGAAATAAAATATTTAAAGTACCTAACATAATATTTAATATTTCTTAAAAATACAATTGTATTAAATATAATATAAAATGTCATACAATAGAATAAGTAATAATATAATAATTAATCAATTTACTGATCCGTATATAATATTGTATGACATAAAGTTGTTACAATAAATTTGTCATCTGTAATACAAATGAAAACACATTAATACTTAATGTCATCAATATCAATTTAAAAATTATTTGACAAAAGCTGTGTGTTAACTTTATATCAATCTATGATACTATAATCAATTGATCTTATAAAAAAAAAAGCATTAAATTTAAATAATTTTTTACAATTATTTTGACTTTAAAATCTTGATCTAGTTTGCTTTGTTTAATAATATGAATTATTTTTACCACTAAACTATTTTTTAACATAGCATACTTATCATTCTCTTTTAAAACATTTTTATAAATATTTGAATTGTTTAAAATTATATTTTCAAAAAGTTTATCAATTAATGTGCAAGATATTGAAGGTATTCAATTTTCTAGTTCTTTAACTGTTATTGGTTGAAATGGTTTTAATGGAGTAGCTATATAATATTTTGTTTCTCGATAATTCTATTACTTATTTCTTGAAGTAGATATTTTAGATTTTAATGGTTTTTTTTAAAACAACTAAAGTTGTCTAACAGTTCATGTATTTTAACAAATGTAGATAAATGTAACGAGTTATGAGCATTGTACGATACCTAATTTTCCCCGTATAAAGATGAGTATAAAATAACAAACTGCTATTACAACCCATTAAGTAAATTCTTGAACACTTGGCAAATATCATGAGACACTAATATTTTGATTGTACATGACAAAAGAAAATGTAAATAATTTTTTTTTTTTTAATCTGCATTTTAAGACAAATAATCAATAATCAATATTTTAAAATTTTCTTGGTAAGCGACCAGAACTCATGTACCACAAATATTCTGAGATTTATTAAGTCTTCTGAAATTTTAATACAGTTATCGTTGGTTAATCGGACATCTTTTATTCCTTTAACTCAATATTCAATTAATCATTTGACAACCCCGAAACAAACATTATGCTTATAGTTTAAGCATACTGTATTTGTAATATTTATTGAAAACTGTTCTAATGGACTACATCTTTTGTGGTGATCCCCATCAATTTTTTACGAAATAAATCGTTTGTTCAAAGTGGCAAATCAATGTCTAATAAAACTACTCGATTTTGAATATAGAGTTACCTTCCTGCACACATGATGTACATACAAAATATGCATTATGTCCTTTGACAAAAATTGGAAATAATTTTATTTGATTTTTGTATTTTTATTTTTTGTAGTATTAAACTCTGAAGATGATTCAAAGTTTATTTGAACTTTTTGATGCCAATCTTTATTTGTTATGTTTGAGAATTTCAATACATAAAGTAAACTTTAAATTGTGATGTACCTTAGATGGTTTATATACTAATAAGTCATTACATAGATTTTATATTTTAAATGGAATGTAAAAATGTAACAAAAAAAAAAAAAAATTAAAGAAATCGTGTTGTACATGATGGTTAAAGTGGTTAATTACTATTTTTACAGGTTATAGTGATACTTAGGTTAGCAAATATTTCATAAAATCATTCTAAATATGAAAGTAGAATTTTTATAATAACCACAAGCTATTATCTTTACAAAAAAAATGTAGAAACCAGAAGTAAACATGCCATTTTCTATTTTTTTTTTTTTTTTTTTATGTTAGTAAAGAATATGTGTAATTTTAAAATAATTAGATTTGTCAAAAGTTATTTTTCATATAATGATTCTTGACAACATTTTGTTTAGATAATGTTATTATTAATTGAATTTAAACAAAACATAAAAAAAAAACTCTTAAGTGATTACTTAATTATTACTTTGTTAATATCTAACTTTAAATTTCAAATGTAAGAATTACAATAAAATTCATAAATTTCACATTACAATAATTTTGGATCTAAAATAAATGTACTATGTCTATAGGTAAGTTTGTAAAAATAATAATGCTTCATTACAGCATGTACCTTTTTAAGTGCTAGTTGCTAGGTGTAGGTTATGACACTACCTTATACATTTTGATACCTATTTATATTAATATGTATCAATAGGTAATGACCACAACATATTTTTTGCACCTGCATTGGAAGTTTTATAAAAATTCAATAAATTGTTAATATAATAAATAGGTAAATACTTAATAAATTATAATATTAACATATTATATAACTTTGCTATAAAACTTTAAATGGTTATAAGAAAAAATAATTTTTCAAAATGTTTAAATACCTACTTCACAGTTTAGAACTTGCAAAGTACCTTATACCTAATATTATTATTTATGTTTAATCTTGAATTATTTAATTAGGAAGTTAAATACTCAATTAAAGTATGCAAAATTGAAAAAGTAAAAGTTAAAAAAATTAAAGGTATTTACCAAACAATAAGTACCTGTTTATAGTAACTAGATGAAGATGCCAAAGCCATACTGACACTATGATAATAAAAATCTTTATAGCACTTCTCTACTTATAATTTTTTTTAATATTTTGTACTTCGTAGTTTGTGGTGACTGTAAATTATACACTAAAGTGAAAAATATAATTTAACTGGTAACACTCAACACAAGCATTAAGCCGAGTCGAATGAGTTATTGCTACAATGTACTGTCAATTTGTACTTGTAACTTGTATTGTACATAACATATTTTTGAAATATGTTTCATAACTTCATTGTACGAAGAATTCACAAGTATATTTTAAATTGATTTATAAGTAGGCACTTACCAAAGATAGGGTAACATCCGGGATTTTATTTTTTGAGAGGAGGGGCTAAATACAATTATTTTTTTAGAACAATGGTCTCCCAGTTTCTGGTATGACAGGAATAAATATATAATTTGATGTCATAATATGCTTCGATGTCGATCTAAGGGGGCCGATCATTTGAAGGGGGCTTAAGCCTGTAAGCTTGGGTAAATCTTTCACCGAAGAAAATGTACTTAATAAATAAAGAAAAATTTGTATACACACTTTTTTTTGATGTTTATATTTCACAATTAATACTATGATAGAGATTAAAACAATTTTTATTTAAGAACTCGAAATGAAATGTTGTCCAAACCTTAGCTCTGTTCCTGGGTACTGTGGGAATTGAATTATTATTAAAACAACTAAATGTACTAAATCATATTATACTATAAAGACGTAGAACCGTATTCATCCGCTATCGTTATTACTTATAATTTTAATATATTATACAGATTATATAGTGTGTGTGTGTGTGTGAATTTATTAGTTTAAAGTGCCGGGCGGCCGTCTTAGCTCAGTCGTGTCATAAATCGTGTATTCAAACACTGATCTCTGCTGCAGTATTTTACATATTTAGATACCTACTTCATAATATAATACATATTAATTTTACGACTATAAACATTATCATTAAATGTTTGTGGCGTTAAACGAGGTTACGACGATACTTCTTTACCGGACACATTATCGTAAATCTGTAGGTCCATTGCGCTTTGAGCCTTAAAAAAAATAACAATAACATAATACATTTAAATATACCAATAAAAAAATGTATAAATAACAATATTGTGGACCGAAGACGATCATCGTATAAAATTCGATATTTTGTTGTATCTATACCTACGGTTCGTCCGGTATCGTTATTATTCACTGATGCAACGAAACAATATTATACGATCGCTTGAAATGAAGTGTTCTCTAAAATATACATCGTTAATATTATTACTAACAATAACGACAAATACAGCGATAACAATTTGTAAACGGGTTAACCTTATAGCCCGCTCGGTGTAAATCATGCACAAGAAATGTCACCATAGTTCAAACAAAATAAGGTATAATTATTAGACAGGTACCATATTTTCTCATTTAGGTTTTTATAATAATAGAAAATAGAATTCCCAATAGTGTACGAGTTTAAATTTTGTGTGTCTTCCCACGTTGTTGAAACTCAAATTGCCGTTCCCGATTTGCAGACTACTAATTTACATATGCCGAATTCGCTGACTTTTGAAAATTATTAAACATATTAAGTTAGTATAGTGCAGAAGTGGCGAATCTTTTTAGAGTCACGTTCTAACATTTTCTAATTAAAGTTTAAAAAAAAATTTACACGTTAGTAATATATGTTCATAAATATTTATCTACCTGTAAACAATATTTTTTCGGGGTGATGAGTGCCTTCTAAAAGTCTTAAAATAATTTAATCATCAGTTGTGTATTTATTGTTAGTCTTAAATGTTTTAATGAAACACGCACAAGCAGCATTAGCTTTATTCAACAGCATATTACTCCTATGTTCTGATTTAAAATAATTCTTTTCGGATAATTAACATTCACATATTATGTATGTTGAAATATCAAGTTTATTTGGAATAAGACACTTTTTTTTTATCTGCAAAATTGTTTATGTCTGAAAGCAGGGAGTTTCGAACTTTTATAATTGAGAACTTTATTTTTCTTAATTAATAATAAATAATTTTGTTTTTTTTTCACTAAATGCAAAAACAATGAAATAAAAAAAAATTGGATGACTTGAAAATTTGAACAATGTGCCAATAAGTTTACCACCCTCGGTATAGTGTATAAAAAGTATATTTTCGTATGTATAATAGATACTAGTATATTTTTTTTCGTTTGGTATTAAACATACAAATTAGCTAATATTTACAATAAATAGTTAAATTAAGTTTACATTATAATTTGTTTAAGTTATAGTTTGTTTGTAAAATTACATTTTGATAGGAAATTGATGATTGTTGAGGTTTGATCTACGTTGAAAATGTATTTGATGTTGCGCGGTAGATTAAGAATATTGTGCGTTTAAGTTCAGATATATGTTTTATTGTGTTGAGAGTTTGACATATATTCCATACTGGTGAATGGTCTTTACTTATTAGGAAAACGTGTGTCCGATTCTTATCCGGGTGATAATAGTACATGCTTTGTTGGATTTGATGAAAGTTCATTATTCAGTAAAAATAGTTTTAAACGAAAAACATTATTATTATTTTATAGATATATAAATACATAATTATATCGAGTTTGTTCCATAATACACATATTAATGTAATTAACGTTTACATTTATGTAAAATATTAGTATCATAGTCTATAATAATATGCTTTAGTTATAATGATTTATAAATATATTTTTTATTTGATATTTACTTTCATTTTATTTCAAAAACCAAAACTTGCTAACTCAACTCCATATATTGGATGATTATGGTTCTTCAATAATACTACATCAGTATTATTTTTTTTTTTTTTTTTACTGATTTTATTTCATTCTAAAATAACTAAATTTAAATGCTTTATCGCCAAAAAAATACACGAGGCAGGACGACTGTATTAGTATTTGGTAAACATTTAAGTTCTGAAAATTTGTATTCTCCGATTGAAATTGATTTTCTCAAATTGTATTTAACGAATATTTCTTCATCGCCTTCCATTCCATAATGACCCTATATTGACCACTATGCAATTGTTATTCGTGTCAACTAAAACCAATAGAACAATGAAAAAAATAATTTAAAAATTAAATTCAGTGGTCTAGACGTCGGTATTTCCCAAAGGGTATACCGTGAAATTTGAAAGATGTGCCGTGACAACTTGAACTTTTTTTAAAAAAATCATTATAAAATGACTTTTTTCAAAATATTTAAATAGTTAAAATTAAAATTAACTTCAAAATTAAAAAAAAAAAAAGAGAAAATTAAAATTAGTTTGAAAGATACAAATAAAATAATATTAATTTCTTAACATAATTATAAATTTTAGTGTTAATTGTTTTTTTTTTTGCATTCTTTATATTTGTGAATCCAGCCGCCGATATGTATATATAAATGTTCTTTAAGAGAGTCTTTTCTTTTAAAGAATTTCGGACAATAGTTGCATAGGAATGTTCCTTCTCAATGTCTAGCCATGTGCCTATTATGCAAACTTTTATATCTAAATAATAAGTGACACTCTGCACAATTCAATAGTATATTATTGTCCTCATCATCATATATGTTCTCTTCACCATGATCAATGCTCTCTCCCTCATCATCAGTGGTCTTTTCATTATCATCATCGTCCTGGTCATAATCACACCCCATAATGTAAAAAAAAAAAAATATTTAATAAAAAAACTTTTAGAAACATGTATCAATAAACAATGTAATAATATATGCTACTATGAACAACGGTTATATTGTAAAATAAAAAAATAATAGTATTGATTTTCTATAAGAGTATGGTTGATAAGGCAGAAATTAATATGATAAAAAGTAAAATTTATGAAAAACAGCAGTGTTACCTTCGGTGACAAGCGGTTTGAGGTTAGTAGTATAATAGGTGTATCAGCAACTGCTTTATTCATTTCATCATTGTCAGTTTGTGTTTGTGCAGTTGGGGAGTTTACATCCATACTCTCTACTCTAATATCTATAAATAAGTAAAAATATTGCCACTAATGTATTTTAAATAATGCTAGAAGTTAAATTACTGACATAAATATGTGGTATGTACAGTTGGATATTTTGTGAGCATTACAATAAGAACTATGTATGCTGTGGTAGGTACCAAGATATAATATTAAATAAGTTCGTCTCTTGAAATTGAGCCTGTATAAATGACATACATATCTAAACGCCATATTATGTAAATTAATTGAAAATACGATTGAAAGGGCAAAAATAACATGAACAGTAAAATATATATAAATAACAGTGTTAGTAGGATATTTTATCAAACTGATAGCTTATATTTTAGAAGCTATATATTTATATCAATAAAATGAAATATAGTAATATTACCCTTTTTTATTAACTCTTTTCTGAAAAGCACCTTTCTCACTATTTCACACGAAAGCCATCTGCATAGTCCATTGTTATTGCCATAATACGATGTAATTTCTTCTCCTGGATGAATTGTTTTGTAAAGCCATTAAGTAAACATATGTTTTGGAACTAAAAGATGCTCATATGCAATTCACCTCGCAATCATGATTTACATAAGCAGCAGGGCTTAAGAACATTAGTTGTTTATTTGTCCTTAAACTAATGATCATAGAAAAATCGTTCACTCCGGGACAAATGGGTTGTGAGTGCTGTAGATGATCATAAAGTTGTGATATTTCGACCAAAAATCGAGAAATACCCCCCCTCTCCCCGTTTGTGACTGTAGGTTTTTGCCGGGTGAGTCCCGCGGTAGAATTACAAAATGTACAATCAGGTCACTGACACCGTGATATATTAGGCAGGCTCACCAAATTTGTAGGGAGGATAGCTGAGGGTACTTGTTACGTACTGTTAAAGTTTTAAGTGAATAGATTAACCGGGTAATTTTATACGATTTTTCAAAGTTTTGTAATCACGGCTATACATCCGTTTAGCCTTTTTATGACTTAAAAATTATGAATTGTATTGAATTTTTGTATTTACTGTTGTTACCTAGGTATATAACCTAGATATGATATAACAAAACAATTATTGTTTAATTTATCCATACAAAAACACTTCATCGAACTCCGTGTAAAAAATTACCAAGTCAAAAAAAAACTAGTCATTTATAAGATATAAAATTGCATTTGAAAAATATGACTGTAGATTTAAATTCCAATAATTAATATTCTTTACCTTGTAAGATTTTTCAGAAATTTGTGAAATTTGATTCCTTCAGTTTTTATGAATGAAATTCTGAGGCAGTATGCCAAACAACATCTATTTCCTACTTTATTCATTTTCAATAAAAAAAAATCGCGATAAATTTAGTTTAATTAATAAAATAATTAATTAAACTATTAATTTCAAATATTAGCGCAAAATTCAAAATGACGTTTCGTTAACAAGACGTGATATGTATGACGTATTAACAAAAATGCATGTAAACATTTGCAATATCGGTGTGATCAGAAAAAAAAATGTACATTTTTGTTATATACATGGATATTGTGTAATTCCAATAAATTGAACAAATTTTTGAGTTCTTAGCGTTTGTCGCTTCTGGTTATTTTGTGACTATCATCTCCTTCCTGGTTTTGTAATAGAAACCTACTTCTGAATTTATTCTCTGTTTCTAATTTGCAGTCATTGCTCACATATATGATCTGAGAATAGAGGATAATACTATTTCGATGGACATATTGAGACTCTGAATCTCGGGGTCGTGAGTTCGTGCCCCGCGTTTTGCGCCACTTTGTTATAATTTAAGATAGGAATATATTAATATAATATGAATATAATAACTAATAATAATAAATAAAACATTGTATGCTTACATTTATCAATCCGTGATAGGAACACCACAGGTGTTTCCCATTGCCAAATGTAAAACGTATAATTAAATCATTTAAAGTGAAACTTTTAAAAAAATTTTTGAATAAACTACAACGTCTGGTTTATCCAACACAATATGCATAGAATTCAAATACGTTCTTAAGTATTTTGTGTACATAAGTTAAGTGTGAACAAGTATTTTAAAAAATAAACTTTAATCTTCGATAAGCCATCAATATCTATAGAACATTTATTTTGCTGTTTGTTGAAAAATCCAGCATTCAACTTATACAAACAAAGATGAAATTAATATTAAATTAATTAATATATATTACGACCTTCATATTCCAACAATAAATTAAATAAACTACTATTTTAATAATAATTTATAATCTATTTAATTCACGTTTTTATATTTATTACAAATTTTTTCTATTTCATATGTACAATTTATAAAAAAAAGTATGTAAAACATGTTGGTTATAATTTGTATTTTTTAAATAATTATTATTACAATTAATTTTATTGTAATTAGATGACAGTTGAATTTTTTTTTTTAAAGTTTATAGGAGAGTCGGGGTTCATTAAAAATCGTGAGCCATACCGACACTGTAACACTACTCACGTATGCTAGTTGTGATGTTTTCATTTTTGGTTGTTTATTAATAATTAATTAAATTGCTGAATTGTAGTATTATATTTGTACATTTTATTACAACAAGTTATAGCTTTATATTGTATTCAATCTTTCATCATGGTTAATAATGTAGTTTTATCTCTCATTTCAACTGGAACGAGGAAACGTTTAAGTACCAAATTCCCGTTCTATACCTCCAAATATCGCCAGATAAATACAGTATTTATTTATTTAAAATAATCCACGAGTTCTTTTGAAAATGGGTTATCGAATGCAGTAAACAGTTAATTATATAGCATTATAGCATATAGGAGTTCCCCTATTTTATACATTATAATACCATGATATATCAACATGACATCATAGGTATAACTTTAAATCGTATAATCATTGATTATAGATAATTATAATTAATAGTATAACTCATAATAGATAATATTCGTTAATTTTAATTATCATTTCGAACTCAAATTAATAAAATACTTATTATTAAAATGTTATATATCAGTATGATTCGATTTTTGAATGTCACTGATGATACACGACTGTTAGATTATATAATTTAAATATATGATTATTTATTATGTAGAACGATTGACATTTAAGACTTAGGCAGTGTACATACTATAATATGACATATTTACAGCTTTAATGTCAACACTAAATTTAAAACAAAACTATTCAGCACGCAAATCTTAATAAGGCCATCGTACCTATAACATTAATTAAACCTAACCAAAATGGCATGATATAATATATATATATATATATATATATATATATATATATATATATATATATTATATTATTAAGACGTGTGTCGTGTGTAAATGCATTTAATTTTCGAGCACTCAATTCCATTTAAATTTAAAACGAAGCAGTATATTTTTAAATTATTCGAAATTTGCGTATTTGGACGCATTAGTAAATGTACACGAAAACGTTACTTACCGCATGCATATTATATTCATCGATATAAGCTCACTTTTTTTTATTTCATAAGCGACTTGTAATATAGCAGGCCACTCCAGTGCAAACTGGCTTGTGTCTGAAAATGCTGCAGAGAAAACGTACTTACCTTTAACTTTCTAACTCGTTAATGCTCAACTTTGCATATTTATATACGTTTAGTGAACAGCATGCTGTATTTATTTAAGAATTTAAAAGTTTGTATGTAAAAATATAAAGTATTTTTCATTCCGCTAACGTTCTGGTTGTGTCGGTAAAAGAATCTGACGTCATCGTGCCCGTAAGTAATAATTAAGTGTGACCTTTTCGCCGTTTGTTGTTGTGTTCAATTGTCTTTGTTGCGTTCGCGTGAAAAATTAGAAAGGGTGTCGGCGCGAATGGGGTGGCCCGCATACCAGTTTATGTACATATTTTGACGTGCTGCAGTACCTCTCTCTCTCTCTCTTTCTATATATATATATATGTTTTGGTGTGTGTGTGTGTGTGTGTGTGTGTGTGTGTGTGTGTGTGTGTGTGTGTGTGTGTTTGTGTGTGTATACTAAATAACGTTAAACAGCAATAAGTTTCACCCCTTTCCGCCGCCGACGGACTGTTCCGCGCAGTCCAAATTGAAAACAACAATAATAGTAACAGAGAATTCGACACGGACCCTGGCCGAAGAGGCTACATACGTAATACGTTATACGCACATTCATATATTACACTCACGCGTTATACGTGCCCACCAGTAATATATAATATGTATATTATATAATTGGACGTAGGTACCAAATACGACGAATAAAGTCTTTATAATATTATCGTAAAGATAGACGGGGGCGCGCTTTGTAATTTTTTTTTTAACGTTCATTCGCGGCGGCCAAAATCGATTTCGGTCTCTTTTTCGAAACCACTAAAAATTATGCAATATTGTGATGGACTCTGGTATTCTGTACATAATATCTTCCTACCTGCTCATTTCCACTCTTTGCGGTGGACTTAATCGATTTTTTTTGTTTTTAAAGGTTCTCTACACGAAATATAAAATGGCGTTCCGTAAGACCGTTTCGGCCAATCATTGTCGCGGTCAGTTGTTTTTATTATTATTATTATTATTATTCATATACGTTAAAACTATTTAGTATTCTATTACGCACACACACACACACACACACACACACACACACCGGACCACCGAGTCTTTGGAGGATGTGCTATAAAACCGGTCACCGTCGTAATATTATTATAATATTATATCCTATATAATGCACGCGCACATATACTATCTGTTCGGTTCGGCAGTGTTGTTTTTAACTATGTCTTTCTCTCTCTGTTTGTACGCTGAGCGCAATAATAATTTTACCCCACCTTGAAGACACACTATTCGTCTTGACTTATAATGCTTTCGGTACAATAATAATAATAATAAAGGCGTAGAGGTACCCTAAACCTAGTATGTGTGTTGTATACACATTATACTTGCACACTCGTGTTCAAAATGCGTATTATTTATGTTATATATATATATATATATATATATATATATATATGTGTGTGTGTAGACGTGCGTGAGTGTAGGTACCTCGTCTACGTATATACACTATTTTTACACATTAAAATATTTAAAACCACGACAAGCTCTCGTGTAGAAAAACGATTGCCGATGAAACGGCTGTCAATACATTTGAAGTATTATCCGTGTAATAAAACAACTCGCGCACATTAAACATTAACACACGAATGCTCAGATACACAGAATATATGTGTCGGATGTGTGTAATTTTCACATAATATGTTTTACGCGCGACTATTAAAATTTATACAAATCTAACAACGTATAATAATAATAATAATAAAACAGGTTCATCTTTATGCGCCCATATGTATCTTACCTAAATATATATTACATTTATATATACACAAATGCATTGAGACGTATATTATACATGTGTAGTGTTTCTTGCTGTAAATAATATTTATCTGCTTTTTTTATGTTGTGTGTCTTATTAAATAATATTCTATATACCTATCCATTTATTAATTAACAATCAATATTAATCAGTTATATTTAAATTAATTAATACTTATAAGTGTCCGTCTATTGATTTGCACTCACTTTCGATTATTAGCACTTTTTTATGTGAATCGAAAAAAAATAATTATTAATCATCGTTTTTAAATTCAGAACGAAGCATGGAATGTATTAGTTTTACTACCCATCAATATTTGTGTACACTTAATCTGCCATTGCCGAAAATTTACAAACATCAGAGCCAAGCTTCAACTAGATGAAAATTTGGAAGAAGCTCCAAGCCTAAATCCCATCAACATGGAAAAAATATTCAATTACCTAAAATTAACCAAATTATATAACCTAATCTAGCATATTTATTATTCAAACATGATACATTATCTTATAAGAAATCTGTCCCTTTTATTTTATTATTTTTATATACTTTTGTCAAAACACGCTAATGTCACAAGCCAATAACCAATGCTGTTGCGGCTTATTTATCATAATTAATACCTATGTATAATTTTTTTGAATTTCCTTTTAGACTTGCCATTTTTAATGATTTTTTTCGTTTAATGTAGATTATTATTTTATCCCGCAAAAAATATTGAACATTTTATATAATACTCTTCATAAGTTGTTCTTATTTTATATTAAATTTAAAAAAAAAAAGATTATAAAAATATGCTTAAAATTTACCTGCAATTATTATGTAAACATCCATACAACTTTTACAATTTTAATACTTAAAACTCAACAATTGAATACAATATATATTACAAGACTCTCTACGAGTTCAACCTACTTTCAAATTGATAATAATTATAATATAAAATGTTATTATTATATTTTAATGATATTGACGAATACATTCAACTGCTTTTTAAGTAGGTATTATAATGTGAAATAATTATATGAGTATCATTTAACTTAACCTATTGCCTATTAGTTATTACTATAGTATACACTCACGCATGTATTATTGATTGTTTTAATAGATTTTATTAGATTAGGTACCGATTTTCATTTGCACATGAACATGTGAATATACCGATCCAACATGGCATAACTTACGCCGGCAATGACTGATGACTAGGCACTCAAGTTTGAACTAGGCTTTCAACAACTTTTCTGCATTTAAAATAATATACACCAGACATGCATCATTAACCATTGATACTAAAATAATAAAACAAGACTTGCTCCTCAGAATACTCAGAACTGGAAATATTCATTTAAAGTAACCCATAGCGATGTTCACTTACAGTTAACACCGCGGGCTCACCAGCAGCTAGTATTTTAATAAACAGAAGTGTGTGTTTGTGTGTGTATTATGATCATACACATATTTTAATATTATATACGGCAGCTATTTCGGCCGTCATTCCGACCGTGTTTTCGGTCGGAAAAAAACACCTTTTTGTCAGGTCCAAAAGACGTTTTCGGTCGAGTGATTTTTTGAAAATAACGTAAACAAACATCACCGTGGGTTTATTACATTCGTCGCCTCGAAAACCGAATATAATAATAATAATGCGTAAAGCTAATAGTATGTCGGGTTTAATAATATAATGTAATACCGTGTCTTGTACGGTCGAACGCGAAACTGGTAATGGAAATCATCGTAGCGGCCGTGACGCATATTATACCGCGCGCGCGCCTGACAAATTAATTACGAATACATTTACATAAATTGGAATAAAAATATGATAATGATAATAAACATCATTAACTTATTCGAAGCAATCATCTGTCATTCGTATTTTACATTATTGTGTGCACATAATATATGAATTTATACTTTGTGTATTAGATTATTAGCGTAGTCGTGTGCTTATTATAAAATGTACGTGGGAACGAGCACCGACGACACCAACAGTACTATGTTCAGACTTCCGCTTAATCATGTATTACAAAATGCGTTTATTTAAGTAATCATGACTAGACTCAAAATTGGTTACACAACTACCTACTATTGATGACAAAAGAAGTCCTCCCTATTTATACACTTCCTGCGTGGTTCAAATCAATATCAAACATATTTTAAGTAAATGCCACATATACACCCAGGAAAAAAAATTCTAAACTTTTGGAATCACTGGCTAGATTAATCAATAAGGACCCAGACTCCGCCATTACTACCATCACATTCTTTATGGCCGCCAATCTACTTAACCAAATTTGATATAATATGTAAATTTATTCCATTGGCCGCTGTTGCTCAGGTTATTTAGAAAGAAAATAATGCTTCAGTATCAAGCAGATATTAAGCTATTTTTTTAAAATATATTAATCTTTATACTTATAGAAACTTTTAGGTAATATAATAAAAAAATACATTTTCAATCTTATTTTAATTTTAATAATTATATTTATTTAACGGAATTATATACTAATTAGGTGCAAATAAAAATAAAATACATGTGTAAATGTGACATTAATCAAATACTTAAAATTAAAGTTAAGAAAATACATTTTTCCGCACAATACTATAATATTTTTTTTTTTCTAAAATAGATAAATAAAACCTAATGCACATTATTGTTTTAAAAATTAATTGAAATCACCTTAAATTGTATTTGTTTAAAAAGTTCGGGATAAGCAATCAAATTATATTATAGTACCAAATATAAATAAAATGTCGTATTTATATAGGTAAATAAGTAGTGAGTAAATACTACGTGGCAACCGCAACTGGATATATTTGCAACAATTAATTTATAGCCGGAAACAATGATAACCATCTTGTTTTTATGTGAAATAAAAGTTTTTTGTACTCAATATCGACAAAAGTACAAAATTCTTTTAATGATTCTGTACGTACTTTATAAATAGAAATGTAATTATAAATATAAATATAATAGACTCTATATCTATCAGCAAGCCATCAATTGCATGCTAAACACAGTTATTTAGAATGTGAGCAGGGCATCCGATTCCAATAATTGGTTTTTTAATATGCTGTTGGAGACGATAAAATACATTATTTGTCCTTCGTCTATCTCACCACCGAAATTGGTGTTACAATTATCTTCAGAAAAAATTATACATTTTGAAAGTAAACTTCTGTTTTCTAAAGTCTCAATTAATAAATAAATAGATTATTTCACTTGTTTCATTTGGTACTGATTTAAGTTTGATTAAATTATGTTTAATCCTAAAATTTTTATCAAAGTATTGAATTAAAATAGGAAAAATTTATACAGCACCATGGTTAGACCCATCTATATAAACTCCAATAAATGAAATATTGTTATCGTTAATGATTTTTAAGACTTTTTTTAATGAATGTGGTGCTAAGATATTATTAATAATAGCTTCAGTTTTAGTTCTAGCTAAAGAAATATTGGATGCTACTTTTGAATCACAAAACATAAGATGATATAATTTAGTGGAACAATCACAAGATTTATAGCTTTGGTGATGTCTTACCGTATGAAATGCAAATGTCGCTTCAGCTGCTAATATTTTTTCTTCGATTTTTGTTTTCTGTGTTACAAAAAATGTATTGACTGATTTTGAACCACTAATTGACTGGATATTTTTTAAATGTTTTGACGAAGACAAATGCTATATTAAACCAGCTTTGCCTTTATTGGTTAATGAAACAATTATACAACACATTTTATAAAAAGCTTCGTGTTAATTTTCTTTTTTTTAAACATTGGACATTCGTGTATTAATTTATTATTAAATTTACATTTTCGGCGAGACATTTTCGACAACCACAACTCATAAGTAGTAACTAGATATGTAAACGAAAAGTTAACGGACTAAACTGTAGTAGTAGTGAATACTGACACAGACAATTTCGATTTTTAAACAACAATTTACCACATACCTGTATACCGTAGAAATTTCGGGAAAAAACATCTATAACGTCCGTGTGGATTAAATATATATTTATATATATTAAAAGATTAGTTTATTATTAGATATTTATAGAAATGTCAGTATTTTCGGGATTAAATATAAACAGAAAAAAAGAGTACATGTACTCTTAAAATGATAACCCGAATATGGTAACCCTAAATATACGATATAATTTGATTTTTATAATGGTAATATTCTGGTAGATCATAGATATAATACAATTTTTCAACTTATTTCACTCATTATGATAGTTATAACTTTTAAGAAATATAGTTTTATTTATTTATTCAATATAGATGCGAACGTAGTTCCCTTAGCATAACTATTAATATTGTGAAGTGGATTATAATAAACACTGTACAAAAATAACTGGTGCCTGATATTATTTACCTATTTAAATTATTAAATTTAATATTATAAGAAAAACTAAAAAGAAAATGTATTAGGTTAGGTATACAAAAGTAAAGTAGTAAATTAAAAGTAATATAGGTACCTATATTGAAACAAAATGTATAATATTATTATGGTATTCACTATACATTATTAGGTAGGTATACATTTAGGTAGGTAATCATTAATCAATAATAACATATTAGTATATTGTAGAATGTATTATAATATAAATTTAATTCGGCATGCCAATATAATGTTTGTAAAACTATAAAACATAACATAATCAAAAAACGATAAGTAATAGAAATAAATAAGTTTCTACACAATACTATATAATTGATGAATGATAGGTACTATCATTTTTCATTTGATTATAACATTGAACACATATTTTAATTTAATTTAAAATTTATATTGAATCGAATAAATATTTCTTAAAATTATTCATACTAAATAATATGCTTATCAAATAATTATACATGCCAATGACGATACTTACAATATAATTTATATAAGAATGTTTTATTATTATAAATAACTACCTCTACATGGGCTATGGCTACATATTACATATTAAAAAAAAAAAGATACATATTGTGTATTAACATTAAAACATATAACATTTTAACGACTCAATAAAATGTTTAACTGTATAATATGAAAAGTAATAACTAATAACTCTCGCATATTGATGTATTTGAGTATTTGACAAACTATTTGAATTTATATTTGATTTTGATAATATGTAGTTTAATAATAAAATATTCTTATATATTATTTTTCTAAGTGTGAAATACTGTAGGATCGTGGTTAAAATGTGATTTTTATAATATTTTTTTTTACATTTTGTGATTTGCACAGTGATTGTTGTACACACCACTACATTGTGATTTAAATTGTATAATGTAACTATTGTACAATGTACATATATTGCGAAATGCACAATTTCGGACTTTGTATGCAGCATAATTATATAAAGTGATGAATTTGGATAAATTACCCAACGGTATGACTAGTATACCTATATTTTTAGAATAAATGCACATAAATGTATAATTTTTCCATAATTGGGTATTTTTTTTTTAATATGCTAGTGTTAAGGGATAAGCAAAATGCATCGAATTTGAGTACTAAAAACACCAGCTAGCCTTGGTTCACATTTTAATAAACGTCCGTAATATGCCCGTATTCCGCCAACGTTGGTACATTTACGACAAACACTGACTGGCCCTTACTTATAATTGAAGCAGAGTCCTTAATATTCCAGTATTCCGCCTACGCTGGCACAACTACGATACATATTAGCTGGCCTTTGTTAGCATATCGATCGGGGACCGTAATATGCCAGTACTAGATCAGCATTTGGCTGTCAATGCTGGTTTTCCAGCACTAGTACAGTACTGTCTCAAATTGTGGCTAGTACTATGCCTGTAAGGGCCAGCACACTATTGGGTAGCCTATAAAGGCGCAGTATTGCGCTTATTGTGAGTGTCGGCGTAAGTAATAAATTTCCGATTGGGGTACTGTATATTTATTTATATTACATTACCAAATTAATTATTATCTTTTTCTTGTATGTTTAATAAGTTATTTATATCAATATTATCTGGAATGTGGTGAAGTATTCGTGATTGACTGAGCGTGTAGTCGTACAATACCGTATTAAGCAGGTTTCTCGCGACTGGTATACTTGTCAAACTCACAAATAATCGAATGGACAAGTAATTTATGTATAGTGTTGTGATGACAAGTATATTCATTAGTATATTGATCGTTCCTTTGAATTGTGCCACGTTTATCGACAATCATTGGGAAGGGCACCAGTGTTTATATATTTGTGAATTATCTACCTATACCGTTCCAATGGCATGACAAGTAACCACCAGTACCCAATATTAGCCAAGTACACCAGTTGTAGGAATCTATTATCATGTCGCAAGTAAAAAACATAAAATATTTTCTTGATGATTGGCAATCATAATCAAAATTCAATAAACAAAAAAACTAATTTAAGGTAACCAATATGCTTCAAAATGAAGCCTGATTGGGCGATTCGATAGGCATTTAAAACAAGGCAAGTGCATTTTACCAGACCGATATATTTCTAATTAATTACATAGATTATAATAACGATTAGCACTTATTTTTTTGGGGCGATAATAAACTAGGTCCGGTTTTTTACAGGTAAAAATTACGTACGTGTAAATTCAGCCAGAGTTAAAATAATGATATTTTCAGATTTTCTCATAATATCTATAACTAATAATTATCTCATAATATTTTTGAGATCCATTTAGAATTAGTGTAGTAGTGAGATGCATGCATCGTTATGTATAATATGTAAGTTGTTATTGTAGTAATCAATATATTTAATTAATGTGAAAACTGTTGTTGAAATAAACTTGTATTGTGATGAGTATACAATCTAGTGTGAGGCAGGTATATTTTGATAGGTCAACAAGAGCGTCTAGAAAGACAACATCGACCCCGGAAGACGAGTAGGATGCGGTGATCATCTGATCGGCGACTCGTCCTGCATCTTAGTACTCTCTTCCAAAACTATCCCACGGTGATACTAGTAGGACATCCACAGATACGGCTTGGTCAGCCGTCTGGCGAATGCAGTTTACAGCGAAAAAATGCACGGAGTAACCCCGAGTGGCTTTGGGATCGAGCAGAACAAACACGACGAAGATGTGAAACGCAAAATGAAACCTGCATAAAATCAGCCACCGGTGGGTCAACAATAGTAACCAAAAGGCCGAAATCTTTTCAATCATAGTCACCAACAGTTGAGGACTTAAGTCTGGGAGGCTAGCGAGGCCATAACTACGCGGACCGCCTACTAGCTGGAATAGGAAAACACAATCTGATCGAAGCGAAGCACGCCGCCACAAAACACCTGAAGGGGACGAGATTCGAGATTCGATAACCTAACCAGCCGAGCCGAGAACAATTGGACGAACGAGCATTGAGACTATCGGGCAACAATCGGGCCTCCATCCATTTTTGTATTTTTTATACCATAACCTTAATAAATAACTTCAAAGTGCGCTTTCCAAGGGACTAACTCCGGCAATATAAAATGTAATAACATGTAACATGTAACATTTAACTATTATTAAATAAACTATGGTGAAGTCTGTTCAAAACTGAAGATTGTATAAATTAAATATAAATGAAACACATTAAGTAAATTGTTTATTGTTATATTCATTATTCAACATCTTTAAATTGTATACGAATGATTTTTATTCTTAATCAATGAAACCTAAATCTTATATCACGCCACTAGCAGCTGCAATACTTATAAATACGAATAAGCTAGCCCATATAGATTTAAACTCTATAGTACTTATCTAATTTTGTAGAATTCCATGTAAGTCATACATATGGACTTTATCACAGCTACATCGTCGCTTACATAAATTTATTTTCGATATACGAAAACTATAGTCTCTGGTAGAGTAATATATTTATTCTGTCTTTAAATTTATTTACACATTGTAAATATATATATATAAATACAGTTTGTATTTTAGTTTAACATAAACATAAATAATTGAATTAACAACTTATGTCAACCGTCGTTGATTAAAATTATATTCCTGTCCTGGCGGCAGAGACGTGGTACATCGTTAAGTAAACGTATAGGTATAATATATGTCTTGCGCGGAGCACTATATAGGTAGTTATAAAAATTCGATTTGTGCACATTGATACAAAAAGGAATAAATTAAATAACTCACAAATTGAATAATCAATGACGACTAGAAAATGTGCGGTACGTATGGTTTGGATATGGATACGATTATGCTAACTATATAATAATAAATAATTCACATCAAGATATTGAAATTTATACAAAAATAAAACTTATGGAACCAGATAGGTAAGTATGGTTGTACGGGCGTGGTCGCAGGTGACAAAATATATTATAGGTAGCTGACACATTATTATTTATTATCTCAATTCACGGTGGGAGTGCGTGATGATTGGCGGAGTGGTGTGGAAGAAACTTATTAATTAAATATAACAATAAATCGTACGATGCCCAACAATGCTATGTCTTATAAGTTACAATTAACGAAAAATGCATTTCTTTTCCAAATTCACAGACTGCAGTTTTATATACACTATGTGATACACCATTCAGCTCGACCTCCTTTTTCCCTTAATGTTGAATTTATTCAAATTCTAATTTTTGAAATTTTTAAATATACTTCAAAGATTATATTTTCAAATTTTTGATTTTTGTTTTACTATTTAAAGAGAGGAGTTTTATGGTAATACAAACTTTTTTTGTCAGATGAGAACCCCCTTTTTTACTATAAATGATTTAGTGGATAGTTTTTTGAAAATATTGAAGTAGGTATCTCAATCAAAATTCAAACTCGGATATTAAAATATTTATACTGAGGATAATTGTCCTTAAAAAAAGTTTACAAAAATGTAAAGTAAATGTAATATTTTATGTAGTACTTATTATGCATGGACCATTTTTACAAATTTATTAATGTTGATAGATTAATATTTTAGATTTTGAGCGGAGCAAGGAATGTATTGATTTTATAATGTATGTTTTTTTTTTTTGTGTGTCACATCACATTTTAGGGCAGTAAAAGTACTCTGATTTTCTTCATTGACATCTTCTCTGATAAGAAAATGAATCTAGTTAGTACTTTGGGGAGTTAAAAATAAAAAGTTCTCAATAGTTTTAAATACGTCAGGAAAAATAAAACAAAAATTAAGAAAAAACAGAAATTTTTTTCGCAAAGCAAATTTTTGATAAAATCGATTTTTATTTTTAGTATACCAAAAGGAATAATGATCATAGGTACATGAAAATTTCACTGAATGTTTATATAAGCATTTTCTATTAACTATAAATATTTCAAAAAAATTTACTTTTTTTAAGCTGTTTATAATAGGCATAATGAATTTTCCGGTTTTTTAATTATTTTTATTATTATCGATAAATTTTTTTTCAGTCTGTCAAAAAACTTTAAAATGTAATATGTGTTCTACATAACTTGTTGTAAGTGAAAATTAAAAAAAAAAGTTGAGCGTAAGTCTCTAATAATATTTTGTAAGCGTTTTAAGTTGAATTTAAGAGAAAATACGTAAAAATCATGAAGGTTTGCAGTTTTTTTTTATTAGGAAATTCATAAAAAAAAATTTATTCAAATCTAAGTTTTAAAAAACCAACACAAGGATCACTATAAGTTTTTCTACCTTTCTAAAAAAAAAAATTTACCAGGAAGTCAAACTAATTTTTTATGGGCGTTTGAAGTTAGACGTTGAATATTTATCCGTTTTCTCCGTGAACGATTTTATTGTTTTGATGTAATTCAAAAAGAAAAAATTGTAGCTGTTTGAAATTTTTACAAAATGTTTAGATTAATTTAGATTTATTTTTTATACAAAGAAAAAAAAATTAAAAATATTTTGATAATTTTTGAGTTATTGTAGTTCTAAGAATTTTTCGGTTTTTTCAAATTTTTTTCCTTAAATATTAAGAACAAAAATTTCATTGGGTCAAATTTCTTGAAAATGTATTACAAAATTCCTCATAAGTTGTTAAAATAGCAGATAAAAAAAATTAAAATACAAGAGCACAATTTTTTTATAAGCATTTAAACTTCAAATTTTGACCAAAATTTATCATCGAACATTGCAAATTGTTTTGTAGTTAAAAATTTATAAAATTTTTAGTTTTGATAACTAAAGATTGAAAATTTCAAATAAGGTTTTTTATAAGTTGTTTATAATGGAACCAAAAATCAAAAAAATAATTTTTTTTAGACATTTTAAGTTAAAATTTAACAAATTTATTTAATTATTTATTTATTTTTATTTATCGAAATATTGAACATTTTCAAATTATTTTGTAGTTATAAATTTATAAAATGTTCAATTTTTTAATTAAGGATTGAAAATTTAAAACAAGATTTTTCGTAAGTAATATTTATAGAATAATCAAAAAAAAAAAAAAAAATAATTAACATGGTTGTTTTTTATAGATATTTTAAGTTCAAATTTAGGCGAAATTAGATTTTTAAATGAAGAATAACAATGTTAGTTATTTTGTTGTAATTTAAAAATTTTTTCGTAGAAGCTTGAAACTTTTAAAATATATTATGATTTTTTATACACTTAATGACATTTTCAAATGTAATGTTTTCTGCAAAAATTAATTCAACCTATTGTATTATTAATAGTAAAATGAATTATTTTAATAGCAATGATATCATATAATACACTTAGTTATGTAGGCTGACAGTCTGTCTTCGCTCAAAATTGTTATTCGTATACAATGATTTTTTTATCATTGAGTAAAAATTTAACACATCCATAAAAGTGAACCACTCGACACCTACTACATAGCAGAGCGATACCCACTTTTCGACCTTTTTTTAATTTATTGTTTATGATTAAACTTTTAAAATGTTTAAGGGTGGGTGGTGTTACTTAGTGTATGAATATTAAATGTGAGTCAAGGAAAAAAAGTTCAAGCCGCCCCTGTCTACAGTTATTTGTTTTTGAATAAAAATAAAAAAAAAATCAATTTTGTACGCTTATAAACGCTTAAAATACAAAATAGTGACATTAAATTTTTGATATTTTTAATTGAACTATGGAATGTTATCAAATATGAGGAACCTTGCATTAAATTTTCAGTCTTTTTTAATGCTGTGATGTTAATGTTAATTACAGATACAATAAACGCATACCATTGAAAGAATGTTTAAACTTTTATTGAATTTTCAACGTATTGTCATTTTTTCATAACAACTGTACAGTACCTAATTTATAATAACAATATGTTTAAATAATATTTCCATCATAGTAATAACGTCATTAAAAATGAATGTCAAATTTATTAATTTCCTTCAAATCTATTTTGTTAATATAACTATAGTAGTATTTATTTCAGTGTAATGATAATACCTGCACGGTTGTCGAACGTTTGGCCACCCTTGGATGTTGCTTACAGGGTGTATGTATTATGTATACAGCTCGCTTATAGTAATTGGCAGTGTGCGTGTGCTTGCCCTGCATAATAAACAATTTAATACGATGAGGACGAACGGAAATTGACTCCGAATAAACGGCGAGGGTGCTCTGTGAGGTTGTTCCCCTCGTATCTGTATAATGATTATACATATTATCGTGCATTATTGTAATTCGGCACAAGCCTGCAGCAGCAGTGGCGTGGTTTGTATATTTATATACATTTATGTATGCACTCCTCTATATTGTATTCTGCCGCGGCGTTATTAAATTAGTCACGACCAACTTCCGCGGACGATTGACGCGATAGTATTACGTTATAAACGCACTTTTCATCAGACCACCATTACAACGGTAAATAATAATACTTTAAAAAAAGTATAAGTGATTGGAGAATTGTAGCCACTCGCGGACGACGTGTAATACAATGAAATCGTTTAATAAAAATGTTTTCGTCGGTTCGCGTCATATTATTATATTATAATAATTGCCTCATAATGTAACACTATTGTAAAACTAGGCATGTCAGTAAATTATCAGTCTCACAATTTGCTGGTATTCACTAGATTAAACGTTAATAATATGTCACTTCTTTTCCTAGGAATATTTTGCTTGATGGTCGGAGATTTAGAGTTAGAGCTAACCATTGAACATTGGTAAATAAACCAAAAATTTAGGTATAAACTACTAAGCAAAATAATACAAAGATTCTTAAAATTTATTATTTATATATGTATTCTAAATGTATAGGGAAAATCTGGTACGTTAAGACTTTTTAGATGTGATCATCGTAATAAAAGTCTGTAACATCTATGTCGTCTAAACATTTACTCCAATTTGAACTACATTTTGTATTTTAAAAATATATTAGGCATACAGTTCAAATTAAAGAATATTACTATATATAATTTTTTTTTTATTACTTTTTATGTTTGTGTAAAAAAATAATTATTATTTATCACCTTTTTTGAGAATATTGTTTTTATATTTATATATATATATTTTTTTTTGCAAATATAAGGATGTTCATGTATTGTCGATGCATAGTTTGTATATATTTTAGGAAATTATCGTAAAAATACTAACTTAAGTTATATCTATTTGTATGCATATTATTTTTGTAAAAGTATTAGTTTTGTTGTAAATATAAGTATTTATTTTCAATTGAATTTATTAAAGAATTGTTTTTGTTATTTTATGCACAGATATAATATGATGGGAATATAGCAATTTCACTAAACATAATTAAATTATTAATAAAATATATATCTTATTTTATATAGATTATATAAAATACCTTAATGGTATTCACATACCATATGATTAAAATAATAAAATATTGATTATTACTACTTCACCATTTACACTTATTTTACGAGGCATATACAAATAATCAAACTAGACAAGTGTTTTGATAGAACTATATTTTTATTTAATTTTTTTTTTCCAGGAAAGAAGTCTGTATGTTCAAAATAGATTTAGGAAATTCTTATTATAGTATATTGAATACAAAAATAGGTTTAAAAATTAGGGATCATAAAACTTTATTTTAACAAAACAAATGCAAGTGCGATGTTATTATCTATCAAATTGTGATCATGTAATTTTAACAGATTTTAAAGTATTTAGAAAAACGATGAAATCTAACACCAAAACTTCCCGTTATATTTAAACAGCCTCCTATTTCAGAAATTAGCATTTTACATAAAGTAAAACAATACTAATCAAAACTAAATAGTATACGCTAAATAAATGAACACGATACAATCAGTTTTTTGCTAAGTAAACTTTTATTAAAAATAAGATTCACAATATTATATTAGGTATATGTTCATAGTTCATATAATATTATAATATTAGGTTATATTTATGATATGTGCAATGGTTTAAATTACTTAAACTTAATAATAAATCTTGATAGCTATATACATAATTTTAAACAAATTTGTTTTAAAAAAGCGAGAAACCAAATACCGGTATTGGCTAAATTAATTTATTAACATAATTTATAAAATATAGTTTTGAAATCAGACATATAGTACATTATACATATCGTACATTTTAGCGTTTTAACAATGTTGAAAAAGACGTCCGAAGTAAAGTATAATAATTGAAATGTCACGTTGTAGTTTAACCAGGTATTCACCTATACTATAATTTCTAGCCTTATTAATACCTGACATCAAATTATTATTTTACGACGAAGAAAAATAGTAATAATAATAAAAAAATATTAAGTAAGTAATTGATTTATCAGTTTTTATCGTCTGGTTTTTCTTTATCTTCGGTCGTCTACATCGATTATTATGCTTATTAGTCATTACATTTTATTTTCGAATATCATACACATAAATATGTATGTATATATTACATCTATTATGTGACGTGTATTCAAATATTTTTTTTTATTCTTATTAAAAATATAATATTTTCGAAGAAACAGCAATTTAAATATTTAATTCTTTTTCTGCCCACCATCACAAGTGCCTCTAAATACTAGTGCACGCACACACATACATGCTATTTAATAATATATTCACTCATAATTAGCCAAATACAAGTACTTGATGAATACGTAATGTTTAATAATTACACTGTCAAAGTCTTTGCTCCGTCGCAGGTCCTATATACATGTATGTATTATATTATGTAGCGGGTACGATATGCGATTGAAATGTGAGATATAAAATTTATTATCACGGACGTGTGCGTATACCTATATACATAGTATATTATATTTTATTATGTGTACGTATAATACGCACGTGTACTAGGTATACGGTGTGAGAAAATAATGTTATTGCTCGTTAAAAAAAAAAAAAAAAAAAAAAATGCTATTTTATTTAT
>JACXSJ010002099.1:0-26717 GCA_014851325.1 Pentalonia nigronervosa | reverse complement strand
GGCAATTCCTATTTATGGATTTCGACGAGTTTATTAAAACGGCTCGGTGGTTGTGTTCCTACAGGAATGTTTTATAATAATATAATATAATGTTACGTAGGTAATATTATGTTTATAATAGGCACTACTCAAGCAACAGGGCGAACAAAAAAAAAAAATTACTCAATTAATATACCCACTCATACGCATTAATGTTAAACCCGCGTGAATATAATAATAATAATATTAAAATATAGGTAGGTACTTGTTACGTGTTCGATGTAATTATTAAGTGTGTAGTATAATGGGTTAGTTAGGTAGTTTCGCTTGTTACGATACGATTCTAAATACTATGTTTTAAGCCGAATATATTATGCGTAAGTAAGGACATCGTAGCAAAACTTCTGGTGAATGCAGTGTTGTAATTTATTATTATTTCGTGTGTATTAGGTATACACTCAGTGCCGGATTAATACTGAGCATAGCCCTAGGCACATTTCGTGCGTTGTTTAAAAAAAACCAAATATTTAGATTTGTCTCACTCTTTATGTATCCTAAATATATCATCAATTTTGTTTGACATTTGCCTTTAAATGATCAAAGTAAAAACTCCAAATTATTTTCTTATTATATTAATCAAGACTTGAAATTATATGGTTTGTTAAAAAAATGTATATTTTTTAAATAAATCAAAAAAGCATTAAAGCAGATTTTAGTAACATACGTTCCAATTAGATTGTGTAAATGCCCAAAACATGGAATATATATATCTATCTTATATTTAGGTTTATATCCTTGATTCGAGTCCAGAACACCTGTATAGGTGTTTTCCTGTATAGGTACTGTCCGGACATATTAACGATTAGCGGCATTGTAGTGACTGACCGCGGCAGTATTTGTACATATTTGAACAAACGAAGAAAATGTTTGTTCGGATGATATGTAAAATAAAAATACTTTTATAATATTTATAATTTTTTTTCTGGATATAATGAATCTTTTTCTATACTGATAAAGTATTCTGTAATTATTAAATTGATTAAGTCCTAATAGTACGTCGGTGGTAGTGAAATGGATAATAGGTACGTCTAATGCATCTTGATTGATTCAATCAACTTTTCAATAATAAATTATAAAATATTTATGTTAAATACTTATATATTGAAATAAATTTTTGTATACGTAAAAAGGAAGAATTTAGCTACTAGTTTAAAATTATAGTGAATTGGCCTACTATAAAATTTAAAAGTAAAATTATTATGTAGATAATAACCTCATAGGTTTTTAAACATTTTAATTTTAAGACAAGTTATGAGTATTTTAAAATGTACAAACAATTTATAATTATAAAATATTATATTTATAATCTTACCTTGAAATTTTATAAGAAGTCAATTCACTCTAATTTTTAAAATAACAGAGAGCTAAACTTGATCTGCCGAGCGTACAATTTTTGAAGTTATGCGTTTGTAAGACAGAGAGAACGCATGCGGGTGTAGTGCCATCTTAAATATTGTGTATTAGTTAAAAATTATATAGATCTTAGTTTAGTAATAGTTTTCACATTTTTTATAAATTACTTGTATGTCACTGTTGGATTTTGAAGCTGAAGGACGTACAATAGGTGTTGAATCAGAAGTACAACTTAAATCGCCATAGCCATATGCTGGCAATTGTACAGATTCTAAGTTTTTGAAAAACGTTTCTTCTGATTGAACAAAAGATTCGTTTTGATAGAAATAGATTCAATAACGAATCCAGCATTATCTAAAAATTTAAGACAAATTCAGGGCTGTCACTTTGTTCATAATTTTAAAAAGTGAAAAAAAGTGATACATATTTTTTAAAAAGGGACAAAAACTGTTGATTTGTTTAAAAATATTTATTGAAATATAACGAATAATACAAATTTAACATTTAATTAGGATAATAAAATATTAATATTATTATAAAAGCATTTTCTAACTTTGTAACCAACTTTGAAAAACTTTTAATTCACAATTAATAGTAATGGTATATACAACGCAAAATATTTTGGAGTCCCAGTGTTTTTGTCTCCACGTAAATACTAAATTATGTCTGGAGTCTTCTTTACAACCACTCCACATATACCCATGACTAGATATATTAAAATTAAATAACAATATAGACACTAATTAGAAGTAATTTAATATAAAAACAACCAAAACACACTGCTGAATCACATTTTGATAAATAAAATGTAAATTATAATTTAGTGATGCACGCGTGCTTATCACTCCGACTTTCCGTTGTATTAGATAATATAACTTAATCCTGATAACGTGTTTAGCTCAATCACAAACTTAGAAATGCAGTTAGAGTGCTGTCTAATTATTCCATAATATTTAAACTATTCTATAGGATATTAGGTTTAGTTACGGATACAAGTATAACGATACAAGTCCATTATAATATTATCTATAATAAATTTAGATAATATATTACTATAATATATCATGATTAAATTTTTTGTTGATAAATAGTAATAAAAAAAGACATATTAGATTAAGATTTTTTGTATGTAAAGAAAGTGAAAAAAGTGACAGAATGGCAGCTCTGCAAATTGTAAATACATTTATAGTAAATTATGGTTGGTAATAAAATGTATTATAATGTACACTGTATATACTATAGTATATAGTTAATAAATTTGAACTAAAATTACCTAGTTAATATGGAAAATACTAATTACTTTCATCATCACTATCACTGTTTAAAGATAGTGAGCGTTTTTGAGTATGGAATTTTTCTTCTTCATTGTCAGTTCACTCGTACACTTTTATATTCCAAACTTTGCTAACATTTTCTAATACACAAAATGAAAATTGAATTTTATCATTTATAACCTGACCATAGTAATCTGATAAATTATCATTGTACATTTGTACTAATGCCAGATAGTAAAATAAATTACTTTATAGTATACACTTGGTAAATTGTAATATAATATGTCTGTCATCACTCATAATCCTAGATTATAGAAGGTTAACGCACGGCTATCAAAATACTGTTTTTTTAATACTCGTAATTATTTTTTAAAAAAAGTTAATATTTTTTAAAACATTGAATGACTTGTGATAAAAAAAAAAAAACTTTTTTTATGAGTGTACTTATTTATGTGTAAAATCATTAACTCAATATAATGAATAGTTTTTTTTTATAACTAAGTAAATAAGTGCCTAAGTAGTTCAAAGAAATATTTTAGAAATTTAACGACGAAAAATTCTCCATGTTATCTTATACTATTGAATCAGCTGGAACTTGTGTTTTACTGGAACATTCACGTAACGTATTGGGAAACATTGCACATTTACAAAGCGATGTTTTTTTCAAAACCATTAATGCAGGTTTGTATGGAACATTTCGTTGTAATTTTTACATTGGAACGTTCAATTCTTATATTAACATTGGTTCTTAAAAATGTATGTTTCTGGAATTTTTGTAGGTAACAGTTTCTTTCACAGTGGGATAAATATTAACTAAAATAAAAGTGCTATCTATATTACTATTTTATTATAGCAATATTATTATTACACCATATTCGGTGTTATTATTTACAATATCACGGCACTCTATTAGATAGCTTTTCTCCGTATATTTATTAGTTATTATTGAAGTTATGATTTTTGTTGAACATCATACTCAGATGACAACAATTTCTCACTAAATTCAGTAATTATCCACCCATTTAAAAATATCGGTCAACTGCCCTTCAAAATCACGGTCGACACGCCACTGATACAACGTGTACCTATATATTTATGACAATAAATCAATTTTAGGTATATGCTATTGTGTTTCACACGACAAGATTATTAACAGATACTTGTCAACATAATCTCGAATGCGACTTAGTTTGTTGTCGAATGACATTGCGGGATAACGTTTTGCAGTCGAATATACCTATACGATAAGATTATAATGGTTTATTTGTTTATTTTTGTCGATCGACTTCGAGAATAGGCTCGCTGATGTTTTTGATATACTACTATAATACTTATCTCTCTATATTTTACACCTACCAACAATTTATGTGAGCATGTATCTATATTCTACGTACAATAGGAATATTAAATAGTTTACCTATGTTATGACTGAAGTTTTAACGAGTATATTATATAGGTATTTATGGGTATAGTATTCCCGCCCGCTATAGTCATATATAATGTTATTGTGACGGGCGCTTATATATTATTTGTATATAATATACACTTATGTGCATAGATAGGTTCACGCGATCGCATCACGGAGTTTTTATCGTTATTATTATTGCTCGCCCGTGCGTTAACTACCCGCATAATATATTATATCGTGTACAGTCGTATGTACCTATGAATCAAACGTGGAGCGTTCGGCGACGTGTCGGTCGTCGTTCGATCGAGTCTCGCGCATTCTCGTCCGGTTAATTTATTTACCGATGCCCAGATCCCTCTGTAGTCCATACCGCACGCACTGTCCATATAATAATAATATGTTTATTTCGAGTCCGTCGAAGACTGATCGATTTCTCCGAGTGCAGTCTATGTATATACTCATAAATAGGTTCGTATGAACGTATGTGTGTGCACGAGCGAGGTATGTATATATATATATATTTACTGCACACTCGCAGTCATCAATTTACATTTCTCGTTTTGTCTTCTATATACATTCGTGAGACGTTGCGGATCCCTTATATACAATACTACCCACACACGTAGGTATCTATGTAATGCAATATATATATATATATATATATATATAGGTATTTGTGAATAGGAGACGGCTGTGCAGTGGCGGCGGCGGCGGCGTCGAACGAGTGGTGTTGAGGTGAAGGAGCAGCAGAGAAGAGCACGAAAATAATAAATACAACAATATAGCGAGACGTACGCGCGGTGAAGTGGTGTCGTCCCGCGCGCATCGATGCGGTGGCGCGGCGGGGTGAACGAACAGCTCAATCGGCCGGCCAATAGCGCTGGGCTGCGGGTCTGATGGGCGTAACCCGACGGTCGCGCCCGTTGGCCCGCCGGCCCCGCGTAACCATGGCACGGTGGACGGGCGGAGCCTGCTCGGCGGCCACGGCGGCCCGCGACCGGTAGACTCGTTCCGACGACGACGACGACGACGATTACAACAGATCGAGCCGCGGAGACGAGTCGCATGCCGCCGCCGTTTTTCGGGTAATACGCGCGGCCGACCGCGAAACCGCCGCCGCGCACACACGCCAAACAAAAACGCCGTTTACAACGTTTATATCATTATTATTATTATTATTACTGCCGTACACTTCGCCGACGACGTAATATTGTGTGGGCTTGGCCCGTAATATAAAACGTAAGTCCGCGATTGTCGACTCTTATCGTTTCGCGACGGATCCGGGCCTGCAGGTCATGGCCCTGGAGACGGAACGTTGCAGCCCGAACAACGCTTCGAGCCCTGGCCCGACGGACAACAACCGGCGGCCCGGGCTGGACGACTGCAGCGATCAGACCAAAGAAGTAGTGTCGACGGCGTCGTCGTCGTCTACGTCGCCACCGCAGCCGCAGCCGGTTGTCGCGGTATCCGCGTTCCGGCCGGTGCACGACGCCGTGACCGCGGACGGTGATGACGATCGGGCGCCGCCGAAGGCCGTGGCCGAGGAATCGTCACTGTTGGCCTGCAGCAAGCCGCTGAGCATATGTTCGCCTCTTCAGAACAAGACCGCGGCGACGGTGCCGTCCGACCCGCTTCATAATCGTCACGTTTCACCGCCGCCACTTCAGCAGCCCACGAGGAAAAAGCCGTCGTCACACGTTCAGAAAGCTCAGCAAGCGACCACCGACGTGCCGCGATGGGTCCAGCAGCAGCAACACGCCGCCCTCAACGGTGATCACGGCCCGCTACAGTCACCGTCCACCGCAGCGGCCGCCGTCGAATACACGATGGCCATGGCCGCAGCCGCCGCTGCTGCCGCCGGCGGTGGCGGACACGTTCCGCCCGTGTTTCCGTTCAACTCTTGGATGTACCGGTTCAATTTCCTGCCGATCGTACCGGCCGCGGCCGAATATTTCCGGGAAATGCAACATCACAACCTGCACCACCCGACCGGTGGCGGATCGCCCGAAACGAGCGACGACCGACCACCGGCCACATTCAATTTACAGCCGCAGCACGCCGAATTCGCTAGGCAAAAGCAGCTGACCGGAACTGTGGCCAGTCTACACCACCACCATAATCCGGTGGTGCCAGCGCCGCAAATTGTACAGTCCGCACCGCACCAATCCCTGCAGCCGCCACCGCCGCCGCCGCCACCCCAACCGTCTTCGCAGCAGCCGTCGATGATGGCCGCTGGTTATGTTTCCAGACCGACTAGCACTTCCGGTTCGTCAGACGTGTCGTCGTCGTACGGTTGTGGCGGTGGGCTTCCGACGGCCGCCGGAGCCGGAACCACAAAAAACTGCAACAGCTACCGTTCGCCGTCACCCCGCTCGCCTAGCCCGTTCCGATTGGCGTTTTCCGTCGACAACATACTCCGACCGGAATTCGGCAGCAAACTCCATCACCACCTGCAGCAGCAGCAGCAACAGCAACAGCAACACCTACATCATTATCACCACCAGCCTTTGCCGCAACAACACCACCACCGCCACGGCAGGCCGTCGTCCGTGTCACCGCCACCGCCTTCCGCCGCCAAACTGCACTTTGGCACTCTGCTACAGAACAAATCACACACACAGCCGTCGCTTCATCGGCCCGCTCCAACCCGTCCCAAAGCTGTGGCTGTCGGTCCCAAACGGCCCACGCCCGCCGTCGCGTCGGACAAGGCCAACAAGCGAAAGCCGGCCCAGCAGCCGTTGCCGGCGTGTTCGCCAGTCATTAACAACAACAACAACAACAACTGCTACGACAGCGATAACAGCAGATCGGCGAACGGCGGCCGGAGCAACCACCACCACCACCACCACAAGCCGGACGACTCGGGCAACGAACAGGAATCGGCGGGATCGGACGCGACCGGAAGCGGCGACCAGCAGTCCAACGACAAAGAGATGTGGCCGGCCTGGGTGTACTGCACGCGGTACTCGGACAGACCGTCTTCGGGTGAGTGCAAAAACGGGATTAAAATAAATATTAACGTTAAGTATGTATTCGGGTTTCCCCCGTGTGCTGTGTTGCACGTCAAGTGCAAGTATACCTAATTTTGTCCATGCAGGATTGTTCCACAAGTCGTCTTCGGGTTAGGGTCTTTACTACATTTTATTGCATGATATTTTGTGTGACGCTGATCTCGTTGTCGGCTGTTGCGGTGTTTTTTTTTTTATATTCGGCATCAGTGTTTGCCTATATATATATATATTCCTGGCAGCCACAGATTATCGCCTTCGCTGGGAATTATGTAAATTATATTTTATATGTATTATAATATGTTATTTGTGCACGCGCGAAATCGTTTTCGATGCGATTTAATCTAGAAAACTACCTCAGATGATGATTTTTATTTAACTATATTATGTGTACAATACGCTTCTTTTACGCGTAGGGTGTTATAAATAGTAAAATATATATGCGAACGTCTCTAAACGTCATACGATAATCGTATATCTGTGTTTACATATTATATATGCACACACACACGCGCGCGCGCATATGTATATTTAGTCATAAGCGTTAAATAATATATATAAGTTAACATACGAGAAATTAAGTCATTCGTCGCGTATATACGCGCAATGGGAAGAAAAAAAAAATTATCGGCGAGATTTTCGATTTCGTTTGTATTTTTTACCTACCTACATAATATATACGCGTATTATACTGCATGCGTTTATAAAGTATAATTTATGTAGATAAATACGGAAAAAATCAACAAAAAAAATTCGTCTCCATTCGCCGCCGTCGTATACATAATATTATACACGTTGATACGGTCGTACGATATTATATATTATTATTGTCGCACACGTTGAATATACGATTAATGATTATATAGATATAATGATAATGTGCACAGGTACCTATAATAATATTATTATATTATACACATTAGGTAGGTATATAGATACGTCTATACCTAATATATAATACGCGTAGGTGTGTACACACGCGCATATAATGATATAATTATGTATATTATTATAATATATAAATAATATATTTCGCATTCGTGTCTTGGGCCGATTTTCGTAATGATATATTCGTTGCACTTGTCGTCGTCGAATGATTGACGACTACTTTACCATGCATATACGACCCAAACGCACGCAGCTATATAATGCGCGCGCGCGTGTGTGTGTATGTCAGTGCGTTCCATTGTCTTCGGTCCGATTGTTCGCCTATTATAATATTATTATATATTATTATAAATCGGCCGTTTAACGGTTTATGCACGCGCGAAACGTGCAGTGTTGCGCAATAGTAGGCGAAAAGTAAAAGTCATATTGTATACCTACTTATAAAGTTATAATAGTACATACCTATTTAATACGCATATCTATTGAACGTATTAAAAAATCGCGACCCCGCGCCGCAGCCTGTGACGTTCCATGCGACAACTAGCGATTTTATTTCGAAACGGTGTCCTGTGCCGTTCTCTACATAGAAATCGAAATAATAATAATAATAATAATATTTGTAAGTTTTTCGTTTGTTTCTTGTCAATAAAGACCGCGAATTCATTACAAGAATACAATATATATTAGACACTTATTATACTGCAATATTATGCAATGTGTAACGAAACATTATACACCAATGTTAGCTAGAGTTATTTTCGGGAAGAAAAATTCAATTTCGGTGTGGGCCCTGACATAACCACAAAAAATCTCGGGAGTTTCGTGACCTACATAATGCGTGTCCCGCGTTTTGGGGTCTACGTGTCGGTATGGCTTGTTGTTGATTTTCACATATTCTCGACGCCTGAGAAAACCTACAGTACCATTCATTTTACTGTAAACCAGGCAATCCCTACATATCTCAGTAAGAATTTTTTTATAAATATGTATGGAAAATACTAAATAGTATATGCCAATCTTCTATATACATATTTTATACTTAATGTAGAGTTGGTGAACGTAAAATAATAATAAATCGTCCTATAGTGTATTATAATTGTAGTGACTAACATCAAGTGACATCGCAATCCATCACATGTCCACTTGATCAAAATTTCACGGGAAATCGACTGGCGGGCTCAGGTCCACCACAATGAAGTAAACGGGAAGCGTGCTAATCGAATATTTTTTACGCAAGCATCTAAAACTTTAAATCCGCTGCAGCGATATTTGTACACTTGGCATCATTTCAGCCGGCTTCGACTTATCTTCAGCGGTTTGACTTTTAGAAAAGTTTTTCATAATATAATATATTTGGTTTAACGCGCGGGTTACCGTCACCGCGGATTACCGCATGGTTAGTGGTTATTAGGTTCATACGGTATACTTATAATGTGTGTGGTTTGGGTACATTTCGAATAACGTGCAGATTACAATGATATACGCGCGTTTGGCCCTGCACAATATTCACGATGTTTATGTATTTGTACCTACATAATATATGCAATATTCCATGAATGTAATAATTGATAAAACATATTTTATTGTGGTGTCGCATCATCGCATATATATATAGAGAGAGAGATTAATAAACGCTCCCTGCCATGAAATTATTTTTTAGTAACAATTTTTTTTTCGAAACGGTTTGGTTTGTCGCAAAAATAGAATAAGGTACGATTATTCCTACTACACGGGTACCTATATATTCTAGTAGTAAAACAATATTTATTATATTGTGGGTAGTCGATAATGACGATTAAAATGATTAGAAAAATTCAGAAATATGGGTATCCACTAAATCACAGAATACCGAGGTCCATAGTGTATAATCGTTATATGGCGTTTCAATATAAAACCAAGTATGTAGATTGCATCGCGTAACCCCTTAACCAATAGCCGCTGACGAAAAATTAAATACAATCTACTGATGTTTTGTATTCGATACACCTGTATCATGATCATCGCATGATGACACAACATTTTTACAATAAAACCGACGGCTGTGCGACCTACCGAAATGTTTTTCGACGTTATCGATTTGTTTTTAATGTATCGTCAATGAATTTATGAGTGTATACATGCTCGATGACACGTTTATATTCTTTTTCAACAATCGCGGTGCAGTCATTTTTAAGCGACATGACTACAGTACAATTAATCATCAATTTTGTACTGTGCACAAAATCTGTTTGGTATAATTAATTTTTAATGTCATTCGATGTCGAGATTATAATCGACCACCAATGAACTACATAAAGAAGAACGGCGCGTGCCCCGATTTTGTGTAACACAAAAATATGAGAATTTTATAAATTAACCCCCCTCCGTGTTGTATGATATACACAATAGGCAGCTTAATTTTTTTAGCACAATAAAACTATTAAATAGCCTTTAAAATAAAGCAGTATAAAATACTACAATTTATTTACGAAAATCGAAGAAAAAATATTTTAAACGTTGATGGTATAGGTACTAATTTTGTTTTTTTTATATGAATTCGTTATATACCTATTACTTACGTCTATATAACAATATTACAGGTTGGTTAAAAATTCCTAATCACGAGATTTGTACGTTCATAAACATTATAGATGATGTTCAAATAAACGTTGGGCTATTAAATATTTCAGATTCCATTGAAAAAGAATATGTTTTGAAAAAAAAAAATGACTAAAAACAATAATATGCCAAAAACCAACTTAAAAGTAAAAAAAAAAAAATCTTCAGAAAAAATAACTAAAAGAAATGTACGCCGTATTGTATATAATGCCTACGCTGTATATATATGAATCGAATTTATAGCTGACGTAGTTGTTCCTCATTAGACCGATAAAAAAAAAAAAGAAGAAAAAAATGCATACGAGGTTATAGGACAATAACGTTTGATTTTACACGATACAATAATAATGCCTATATATATAGTAATACGCGTATCAACTATCGTTTATATAATATTATAATATTATGTGCCGTCGGATTTCGGTTTTGTATTATATATAATAAACGTGATATATACGTATATATGTGTTGTGTGTACATAAAAACGACGGGGGTGGTTATGCTCTCGTGGTCGCTCTACGACTGCCGTTATATACACGCATGTGACAAATCCCCAAACGTATATTCACGTAGACACACAATAAAATATGTATATAAACGTGTGTGTGTGTACAAAACCACCCTAATCGCGTAATAGTCGCTCGTGTTTTTTTTTTTTTTGACATTATCTCCGTCGCAGCTTCTCACCACACCCCCTCGTTTCGGTTGGGTAGGGGTAGGCGGCGGCGGCGGCGTGTTTAACACATGTACGCACATCACCGACGGTATACATAATGACATGATATAATATCGCGATAAATAAATGATTGTAATAATAACACAAACGACGCGTAATGGGTCCCCGGGCGGCGCGGGACCACATCGGCGGCGACAAAAGACGATTTTATTACACACTATATATACCTAATATTGTTATATTATTTCACGACAATGGCGGTTCTTTTTTATTTATCTTTTTTCTTTTTTTTCGTTCCGCGTTCGTCTGTGTGTTATTGTACACGCGGGCCTTATGTCGCCCGAAACCGCAGCGGGGGCCACGTGTACGTATTTCGAATCGACGGCAGGCGTATATTATAATATTGTATTATACAGATATTTTTTGTCCTGTTGTTGAGAAATAATGATATTTTCGAGACTTAAAATCTTCTTTGGTCCCGCGTGGATCGATCGGCGGATTACAGCACGGGAAATTGATGAGAATTTGACGGTCGTCGCGATCAGCCCGCACCTAAAACCTCTGTTAAATTATATATATTATATGTACTATAATTATGTGATGGCAAATAAAGTAATATGAATACTACACGTGCAATACATCCGCCGCTTTCGCAATTGCTGTACACGTCATTTTAATCGAGACCACAATTTTTTTTTTTCATTTTTTCGTCACAGCCCTATATGCATAGGTAAGCAAATTCTCCATTTTTACGCTAACAACGGTTGTATGTATATTGTATATATTAAAACATATATGTTTGTGTATTTATTTATATACATAATTGTCGGTCACATTAAACGTAATTTAGGTAATCCTTTTGGAAAAAAAACATGCAATTTATGCACCTTAAGTATTTTATACTTGAGAAAACAAATAAATCTTATGTGTTTTTTAAAGTAATCTTTGTGTTTAAATTAATGTCAATAATACGGGTTGAAATTTACGAAACGCCGCACCAATTCTATACACCTATATAATACATATGAAATATATATTTATAAGCATCCTGCAGAATAAATTCGTAATAAAATGTTGGCTTGTCTTTTTACACCGGTTTTCACAGGTCTCGTGGAATTATATTATTATTCGGAATACGTCTGTTTAATATACAATGAAACCTCTGAATAGCAAACACTCTCGGTCACCGAAATTTTGTCCGTTTTTCAGAGAGGATTTATTTTTGATATTCATAAAGCGTAAATTCGTAAAAAAGCAAACACATATGTTAGTTAAATTAAATATGTTTATATATTACTTATTATTTATTGTAAATTATTAAATTTTTATATTTTTACAAATTATTATTATTTAAAGTATATTTTTACAATCAAAATCAAAACTATGTATGTACATGTATTTTTTAAATTATTTCTGTTAGAAAAAATCGGTGAGCTTTGTCTGTTTATAATTACACAGTCTCTGTGCAATCTCATTAGTAATTTCATTCGTTAATGTTTACAGCAGAAGTGAAAACAGAACTGTTCTTTACCTCAATTAATGAAATAAAATGACTTACATTCTTTACAGCTGACAAAGCGTCCTGAAACTTGTTATTTGATATTTTAAAGTTTCTGCTTCTTCAACCTCTTCTTCTTCCTCATTTTCAGGCTCATCGGACTCATCAAGATCATCTGTGCTTGTTAGATTCGTATCGTGAGTGAAAATGATTTTGTCCAATTCAAAATAGGTGTCTATTTCAACACTGTTCAGTGTAATAAGAGCTAAAAGTTTTCTATTGTTGATTGTTCTCCGATATCAATTGTTTGTTCTGATTGTTCATCGTATATACTGTCTCGGCGACTAAAACCACATCGCTAGAAGCATTTTTTTACAGTTTCAGAATTGACTTGGGCTTGCAAACAACACCCAATACACTGCGTCCAAAACATTTATAGCGTTAGAGTTCCCTGCATCTAAATCAGCAACAGCTTTTTGTAACAGTTGTTTACGATAGAGCTTTTTAAATTGTTGGATTATACCTTGGTCTAGAGGTTGGCAGTGAGATGTCATATTTGGGGGAAAGAAGACTATTTCAACATTTTGCAGTTTAAGGTGGGGATGAGGAGTTGCATTATATATAAAAAGTAGTACTTTTCTTTGCCTTTTTATTATTTGTTTATCAAATTTCATAAGCCAGTCTGTCATAATCTATGTCGTCATCCAGGCCTTTTTATTTCATCACCAGTCAACGGGAAATTTATTTACGTCTAATTTCTTGAAAACTCGTGGTCGTTTTGCCTTACCTATGACAAGAGGACGTTCAAACTCATCTAACCTAAATGTTTCACAAATAACCGAATTTATTGTAATCTTATCATCCCAAAATGAATTTGTTATCGTAATTACATTATTATGATAGTACATACGAAAGATTCATTTTAAAGATTAAAATAAAGTCCGCTATTCGGAGGTTTTCCTATTTAAAAGTAGTTAAAATGTCCTCATTCCAAAAAAAAACGTCCGCTATTGGGAGGTGTCCATTAGTGAAGGTTTCACTGTATACTGTTATGTGCTTACTTTGTATACTATTTAAACATTAAACATATCGGTTAAAGGCCACTAAAAAATCGTCGTATAATTTTTAAAATTTTCACGTACTACCGAGAAGGTGTCACGTTTATTGTTGACGGAAATAATATCAAAATTATTTCTATACACTAGTAAATATACAGTAGTAAACGAGCATTCGTTACTTGAACCTTATAGGTATATGCCATATTATCTACGAACCTTTTGGTTTTTAGCCGTATCAAAAATCTTTGTCTTCTCGAACTTGAATTCATAAAATTATTAAATTTAAATAAATAAATAGTTTATTTAATATTTATTTGAATTTTTAATTTATGACACATTATATACACATATTTCATATAACATATAAAATAAAGTTTAAAAATAATATTTATAATACAATATTAATATATTTAATTTACTGATAATATTAATTTGTCATATTTAAATTAAATTTCCAATACATAGGTAGGTATCTGTGAATTTGTTATCTTCATTTAATTGACAATCTGTTTTTTATATAACTACTTTTTTTTAACTGCTCTATGTTTATAGTCACTTTTTCTAACTTAGTCACACTCACACGATGTTGAATATACCTACGTTTTAATAGAATTCTCAAATATACCCAGAAAATTGATTCTCATTTTATAGTCGAATAATTATACATGTAGGTTGCATTAGCTTTGAAACACATAAAACATAAAAAAGTTAATTTAATTAAATATTAAATTAAAAATTATTGTATTTTGTTCAAATTTTTAAAAACAAATATTTTAAAATACCTATGTTTTTGGGCTAGATACAATTTTTGTTTTCGAAGCCAATTTTAGTAAGAATTTTGTTACCGTGGTTAGGTTAGGTACCTACTTATTAACATTTTATAATTTATAATTTATTTTTTTATTAAAGTAGATATATCATTGATAGGTATTCCACATTATAAAAACATATTTATGATTCATAGATTTTCTTTGAAGAGGAAAAATATCAAGTAGTATAGGTAGGTACGTACTATACGTTTGCACTTCTCTCCGAAATCTTTTTTATTTAATATTAGGCATGTCACATATTTTAAATTTTTTATTACATGTTTTAAGTATTTTGGCAATTTGAATTACATATATATTTACATATTTTGGCTTTTCTATTATACTTACATAAAGTAAATCCAAGACCTGTAGTTATAAAACTTGGCTATTTGATGGTCGTTTTCCACCAGTTACTTTATTATAGATACATTAGTATTTCGTGTCCTAATGCATAAACAAATATTGTGGTTTTGGATGTCATTAGAAGCAATAAATATAAAACTTAAAATATTAAAATCACATATTAACTATAGATATTTCTACGTGTAGTTATTGCACGACTGATTGTTAATTAAAAAACGTAATACATACATTTCAATAGTTCGTTAAAATATCCTTACTACGACGTACTATAAATTTAAACATTTTATTAAAATGAGAACACTTTGATAACAACAAATAAAAATAATTGTATACACTAATATTTTAATAACTGTATAATTTGTTTATTTTATACGATTTTGCAGTAGGTAGGTCTCTTACATTTATATTGTAACATTTATGAGATCGTTTCGATAAGTTACAGACAAATTAAATAACTGCAGTAAAATTAAACATTATTTTTGTTGTACCTAATCAATTAGTTTGTTTTTATCTATATTAAACAGTTGAGTTCATTTAAAATAGGAGGTATATCTATGTACTTATAACATTCATATTTCATAAATAATTGTATAGACGGTACCTGCTGAATTTTTACTTATTCTCAATATCTTTAAAGATGAATTATGATAACTATAAAATATTCTCTATAGTTTATATTATATACGTTGTGCATTATTGTTAATCTTAGGATTTTTATCCCTTTAGAAGTACGTAAATGGGCTGATGAATTATTTGACAATTTTAAATATTTTATTTTTATTTTGTATTCAAACGATCGAGAAAGTAAAAAATAAAAACACATATTTTTAATAAGAACAGTACATATATTTAACATATTTTCACATATAACAGTGACATACCGTAAACCACATATATTTCATAAATGAAAACAAATTTAAGGATATAGTAGTTCGCTGGTTGTATTCTCTATTTTTGTACGCAACACGCATTTTAAAAACCACTGTGGCTATTCAAAACGGGACCAGTTTTTCTCAGGTAACAATTTTTTTTTTTTTTTTTGGATATCCGCTGATTTCCCGAACCCGTTATTGAATTTGTCCATGTTATACCCGGGGTATATATAATGAACCTGCTCGAACACGTTTTAGAGTTCATGGTTTAAAACTCTATTTAAAAAAAATTATATTCTTATTGTGCCTGCAGTCTTATATATATTATATAGGTACTAGCAATTTAAAATTTCATGAAGTATGAAAACAAAAACAAAAAAGGTAGTTGTTAATAAATGTTAAATAATTCATATTATTAATATATATTTTATCTAAAAATAACAACATGAATATTAACATATTTCGGCTTTTTTAATAACTTCGATTGAAAATAAAAATTAAAAAATTAAAACATTCAACATATTATGTAGTCCTAATGTAAGAATGTAATTATTAAAATAAGTTAGATAATATTGCTTTATATTTACCAAGACTAGATGATCTCAAAGTAAAAAATAAATGTTTAACTGGAGAATTGTAAATTTGTAACTATAATAGACATATGTACATTTTTTTAAAACATTTATCAGAATATAATCGGTGAATATTTTTTTACAATAAAAGTTTTTGAAAAAAAGAACAGGTCACTTCAAAATCTTGCAATAGAGAAGCTACATTATGAAAAAAAAATCTAAGAGTAAATAATAAAAAATTGTTTCAAATTGAACATTATGTTATTTATACTTGCCTACCTAATAATGTTTTATACATAGGTCGACATAATATAATTACATTAGTTTATATGTCCTATATATACAACTTGAATTATTTAAAACAAAATATTGTATTAGGTTATTCAATTTAAAAAACAAATATTGTTAAAATAAAATGCTATTATAAAAGCACATCATAATTTATTAAATTTTCTTAAAATAACAGCGATGTGAGTTACAAAAATCTTACTGGCCAATAATTACAATATCACGCGTTGTCATGTAATCATTTTACGTATACAAAATAATTGGTACAAGTAAATCGAAAGCGATTTCGACGTTGAACACCGTATAATTATTGTGACATATTATTTTTGTCAAAAGGTCAACCCTCGTTTTCAGTAAAATTAATTAATGTTTAACGGGTCTAGTTCCGTTTTTGTATTAATTAGGTATATATAGTTATATAGTTTTAACGCGTATGAAATTTATCGAAATCAATAGAAATTAAATCGTCATTGAGATTCCGTGGTCGGAGACGATCGATTTTGTTGTGAACACAATACATACATTAACAATATAGGTATTAGCCCACGTTATGTCGCCCTTCACATCGTTCTCGTAATATAATCTCAAGTAGCTCCTGTCTCTCGAAATTCTTTACATTTTTGCCATGTATATGTAATGTGTAGCCGTATAAATTATTCCTGACCCTGTTTTGTGATTTGACGTACAACTGCAACGAGATGGTATTTATGTTGTAAGTACAGGCAAACAACTTTTTGAATATTTTTATTTTTTTTTTCTGTTGAAAAGCCGCATTGCGTCATTTTAAACGATCGTGATGGTTTCAAATTAGCAATAATTATTAGTTTTCTAAAATGACTTAAAATTATCAGCCAGTTTATTCGTTCTTAATTTCAAAAATACATTATATCTTAAAACTAATAATAATTATTTGTTTGTATAATCTGAGAAAACAATCCGTCCTTCAAAATCGAATTTTTATACTCTACGCCTTACATTTTAAAACTTCAAAATATCTTTTTAAAATCTTTTTTAATCATATTCATAAATAGGTTTTAAGAACTCGTTAAACCGAATAAGTGCTCCTAAAATTTAGTCTGATGACGTACTAAGGATAGTGGTGGAAGAGCAAAATTAGCAGATGTCAATTCGAATGTCAATTTTTGGAAGACAAAACAAAACAAAAGTTGAAATTTTCAATATTTTTAGTATACCTAAACTCATTAATTAGATATTAAAAAATATGCATATAATACATACTTCTTTTGGGCGTTGGAAAACCCTTAATGGCCGTTACGAAATTATTATTTCCGCCTCGGTGGTAGTAATAATATACTAATATGCTTCACTCACAATATTATTACCTATGTCACAACTTTATCTTGTCATTGCTCTCGGACCTATTTGTTTCAATTTTCATTCGTATTATTTTCGAGAATATGGATTATACACTACATGTTCATCCTCATACACTAATGTTATTATGTTCTTTTTCGTGTTTATCTATATGAATTTTGAATTTTATATCTACTACAATTTAAAATGCTCAATATTTTGTACATTAGGGAGATCACTAATGATGATTATTTTAGTACACTCTCGTAGTCTCGTCTCGATACAGTGTAGCCGAGTCCGACCAACTGAAGCAAACAATTATTGCATTTAACGCGTAAGAGAAACATAGCGTTGATTTTGTTTGCCTAGGTATATTATGACATTTAACAAATTATGTATACAGCAGTTATGCACGAATAACCGCAGATGTTGGTTAGTAAAATCAAAGTTAAACGCAAAATGTAAATAATACGAGGGCGGGCTGATAAGTAATGCCTCTTATCTCATAGTTATTTTTAGATGTACGATAAAATTGTCATTTGTTGTCAATATAATAGTTTATGTCGTTGGTTTAGTGTGTGCGAAGACGCGATAGTATAATGTTAATATTTTATTATTTATGGAATCTATAATGACGACCCCTTTAGATGTGCGGTTCAAACAGCGTGCTGTTATTGAATTTCTCGTTGCAGAAAATGCGAAGCCAGTCGATATTCATAGACGCCTGCTTGCGGTTTTTGGAAATCAAACTATCGATGTAAGTTCTGTTCGTCGTTGGACATTATGGGTTAAAGGTTCTAAAGTCGGAAAAGCGATTTTTGCCGATCAGGATCGAAGTGGACGGCCGGTGACGGTTACTGACGAGGCCCATAAACAAAAAGTCGATGATTTAGTCCAAGGAAATCGGAGGATTAAACAATCAGAAATAGCAATAGCGTTGGGAATATTTAAAGAACGTGTCCAACTTGCGAACTTGAATATCGAAAAATATACGCAAGGTGGATGCCCAAAATACTAACGGAAGAAATGAAACAAAATCGCTTAGAAATTTGCCGCCAACTTCTTTTGCGTTATGACCGTGAAAGAGACAATTTTTTAAATATTATTGTTACCGGAGATGAATCTTGGGTACATCATTATAACCCTGAAAATAAAAGACAGTCAATGGAATTTCGTCATAAGAATTCACCAGCCCCAAAGAAGTTTAAATTTCAAGCGTCAGCTGAGAAAGTCATGTTGACTGTGTTTTGGGATTCAAAAGGTGTGATCCACACTGAATACTCGGAGAAAGGATCAACAATAAATTCTATACGATACATAGAGACACTAAAAAGGCTGAAAAAAAGGATTAAGCGTGTCAGACCAAATTTAACCCAACTTTTGTTTCATCGCGACAACGCGAGATCTCATTGCGGCCGTGCCAACAATGACAGCAATTGAATCACTGGGATTTCAAGTCATTCCACATCCACCCTACAGCCCGGATTTGGCACCATGTGATTTTTTTCTATTTCCTAAGCTTAAAGAACATCTCAAGGGTACAAAATTCAATTCTGACGAGGAAGTTAAAGCTGAAATTAAACGATGGTTCAATGCTCAACCCGAAGAATTTTATTTGAACGGCATATCTAAATTAGTAAATCGTTGGCAAAAATGTATCGCCTTAGAGGTAGTTATGTTGAAAAATAATAGTATGTAAATCAAAATCATTTGATTTACTATACGTGTGTTTTTCATTAATTATTCTATGTATAATACTTTTAAAACTACGCGTCAAGAGGCATTACTTATCAGCCCGCCCTCGTAATATTCGAACAATATTTTTTTTTCGAGTATTTGCGAGACTGTATTTCAGGCTTTGCGGAATCCGCGAATTCATCAATACGAACGGCACGCCACCGTTGTGCTGCAGTGCAATACAAGTCGCGCGCATGCACCTTTGAGATTTAATTTTCTCGCCGATTTCCGCGTCTGAGCGAATAATTTCGATCATTCCGACACCCATTTTGCGGGGTTCGCCGTCAGACCTATACATTTATACGCGCAACCGAACGGCGTCGGCGCCTAACGAAATAATATAATAAATATATACACATTTATTTGAGCTCGCGCGCGCGCGTGGGAGTGTGGGACGAGCGCGATGATCGATAAAACGCGAACGGTCTCTGCGGCACCGCTGCCGTTTCACCGCCCAATTACCGCGCGCGCACAGTGTCGGCGATTGTTTTATTTCGCCACGCGCGCCCAACCGACGACGACCGCGACGGCGGTTCATATTATCTATTCTTATAATATTATTATGGTGTGCGCCACCGTAAGGACGTATACGACGACTAGAATATATTCGAATAATCATAAATCGATTAAAACATAATCGTTTTAATAATTTCAGTTGCCATTTTGAACTTCCGCGGTGTCGCTAAACCGTCACAGGCGACAGGCGTAATATTAGGATGTAACATATAAGTTTTGTTCACGGCACACGCGTCTATATTATTGAACTATAGAATATTTTACGGTGCCTAAATATTGAACTTGCGTGAACAACAAAACAATTACATTATATACAAATAAATAATAATTACACACGATGTAGGTATCAATCAATTATTTATTTTTGTGTATGAAGACACTTTTTCAGTATAAAAAATGATCCGATAATTTGTCTGAATTATGTTCATTTTTCTGTCAAACTGATAAAAATAAATATATTTATATTAGGTGTCAGGGAGTAATTTAAATTTTCTTATTGAATTTTGAAATTAAAATTCTAAATAAACATAGCCGAATTATAAATTATATTCAGCATATAAAATATTAATAAGCTACGATCTACGAAATACATTTTTAGTGTTGTAATAATACACAATTTTCTTGCCTGCTATACGAACATCAACGGCAGTTGTCCCTCGTTGGCCAAATCGATTTCAAAGTTCCATTTTGATAACCCAAGTCTCTGATCCCTTTTCAATTTCACTTTCCGTCACGAACCATTTATGATTCCACAATCCACAATTAACCCCTGCACGTGCCTCGCAAATCCCTCATGCCCCTCACATCATTCTTACATAAACGATATGTGTAAACATTTTATTCGGTTTTGTTTTACTGCACTTGTTGTGTTATACATCATATAACAATTTAACAGTCTACGCTTATAGCTTTGCAGTCAATTATTCATAACTTTCGTCACATTATTAGGTTCATATTGTTCACACGAGACGTAATAACTGGATAAATAGATAAAAATATCACATCGAAAGTGTGAGGAACCGTTTAGATCTGTTGGGTAATTTTATTTTGTTTACACACTTGCAGGGCACAGCGTTATAGGCATTCCATTATATTTTTATTGTAAGTTTGTTTTTGATCTTGAAATTTATTATACTATAATTTACGTAGGTTAGAGAGAGAATCGTGCATTTACACATTGTCATTATGGAATCATTTTTAATCGTTTCAAAATATTCATTATATAATTAAATTGGTTGAAAACATGGTATTTAGCACGCTCCGTGTTCATTTTTCTATGAACCTTTTTTTTCAATCATAAATGTGATATGATAATATTGATATTGTTTTATTTATTATAGGACACAATTTTATATTATCGTACTTCATGTTATACAATAATATATGACGTACAAATAGCTAGTATATGTATTTCGGCTTTTAATTTTTAACAGTGTCGAAAAATTCATATCGATAGTCATTGCGACTACAAATACATGGACGACGACAAAATTTCTACCTATATTGTTTTAATATTTCATTGTGTCTCGAACTCGTATCAAAGAGAATGCGCTTAATAGCGTTAATAATTTATCCGCGTGTACCTACTACCTACCTTAATAATATGCAAGTATAAATACACGCCGATCAGATGATACGACCGGCTATTTACATTGTGTGAGTGTTTATATGTATTTATAATACAGGTATACGATCCGGCAGATCTCCAAAGAGATCTTATTTTAAATGTCAGTTTATAAAATAATAATAATAATGCTCTATGGGTATTGATGTATGTGTGTGTGTGTGTGTACCTGCATTATCGTAATATACATCGCGGCAGTATTTATTGTCTGTATATGTGTATAGGTTTATTATAATAATGTATATAATTGTAGATAGGTAGGTAGAATTATATAATATAGCAGTATGCGCCGCATATACATCTAGGTACCTACTTATCTGTAATAATAATAATAATAATGGCAGCGGACTCTAAAAAGCGATCACGAGAAACAAAAGAAAATAATATAAAATGAAAAAAAACCTTGTGTTATAATATTATATTATATATGTACCGAGCGCGCGTTTTACAAAGGGAGAATATTGCAGCCTATATACATATTATGTATACCGATATAACATTATACGGACGTGGACATAAGTAATATTATACATTACCTAAACATATATTATGAGCTCCTGTAATTTTTTTATACTATTTCTTCTAATGGCCGTTTTTGCATTTGTATAGAGCTACAACCTTGGCCATTTAATACATAGGTACCTAACCTGTATGCACTACCCCGCGGAGTATATATATACTTACATGTTTTACGTATATGTATATAAACGTATGTATAGCAGACTTATTTAATGCATGTGAATGGATATTTATAAATGTATAATAATACTGTTTGTCGGCGTATAGGTTATACTTGTGATAGCGGTTGCGTTTGCCTTTTTCTAAGTAGGTATTTGTAATATGCCTACTACTATATAGATATAATGTGAACAGTACCACCGTGTAAGTCGTCGAATATGAAACATACAAGGCTAATATATTCTTATTCTTATATCTACATCGTTTGTTCATCAAATAATCGAACGATGTATAGAAAGATACACAAATATTGAAAAGTATATATGTTGCACACATCACGTGTATTAAAATAACTTTTAATACCAAATTCTGGTTGAACTTGCCAATTCAATAATTGTTATAATTCACATACAATATGTAAATACAATTAGAAATTAATTGCTTTATTCAATTCAATTTTAATTAGCATTCTTAATTATAATACTTATTTATACTGTGATACAATCTATGGATTGGTCATGATGGTTTTGTATCTTCAGTTTTTACCCTTGTCGTAATAAACGTTTACATTTTTAAGCAAAAATACTCAAAATTTGAAAATTGAATGATATTAGATTCAAATTGTAAGCTGAAAGCGTTAGCAAACAACTTGCATTTTTTATTACACATAATTTTTTTTCAGTTCTATTGTTAAATATGTTGATGTGCGATAATTTGACGTAAAGTAAATATTTCGGCCAAGCATCATCGTCAATTTTTGAACCCGAATCACGACTTCACTCGTGACCTATTATACACATCAGGCGTTTACAAAGAACACCGTGGCAATGTACAAACAAATTAAATCCTATTGTAATTTTTCCATCAGTGCACGCGGAAAATAACTTATGCTGATTAAAAAGAGTCACTACGCTATTGATGATTTATGAATTGAAATATTTCGGAACACCCTGACACGTGCAGAGTACGATATCGTAATAGAATCGTGATATCGGCTTTACGCAGATCGATTATAAAAATATGATTTTATCAATCCAACTTGTGAAGCACATTAACGGGCCTACTAAGTTAACTGTGTGGAGTACGATAGTGGAAAAGTACCTAAGTATCATATTATGTGCGCATTAACAAAATTACTTTTTTTTTATTTCGTCTAATACCTACTTATGGCGTTTTATATCCGAAAAACGAGCGAACACGCGATTATTTCGTTTGGAATCGATCGCGGTGTATACAACAACAGCAGTATAAACCTAACGACCGGGTCTGCCCGAAAGCGAATATTATAACGAACGACGCGACCACGGTATATACCTACAATATATAATATTATACTTGATGGCCGAGGAATTTTCGTGACGCGAAACGCTCCCTCTAAACGTGTATAATATAACCATATATAGATACAATACGGGCGTGTGTATTATAATTTACAACACATATTATATACAGTTCATCGTCGTTATAAATTATCATATTATGTAGTTATTATATACGAGACGCGTCCCATATGACATTATGATGCCAATTTATAATACGCCTGCGTGTGCGCGTGCAGACATACCCCCGCTTGTAATGGCCATTATTACAATGCGAGTGTCGTACGTAATAAAATAAAAAAACCAAAAGTTTAGTACCATGGGCTAAATATGTCAAAAATCAATCACGTCGGTATAAAAACGGTTTTTCAAACTGAAGGCGCCTATATAAATTAAACCCAAACTATGGAATATCGGAAACATTAAAAGTAGGTAGGAGTCGACTAACTTGTAGTTAGGACAAACAAACATACACAGATAATATTATATTCCTACGAATTCCAACTTTCTCGCCTAGTTCCATCATAAAATATCGTTGAATGTCAAAATAATAAATATTGACCTTGTAAAAATTACTTAATAATAGGTATATATTTGTTATCTGTCAGCTATACCTCCTATAGTAACTTCGGAAAATGTATTATAATATAAACTATGCACAACAACGGTTTCTAATAATTTACGATCGTAATAATTTTGACATTGAAACTGCAGTTTCTGAATTTCCCCTAATCGTATTCCGAAAATATTAATTTGTAAAAAAAAAACCGTTGACGAGGACCATAAATATAATATATCAACGAGTACACATTATATACACCGGCTGACTATAGACGTTTACCGCACAATATACTTTGCATAATAATATATACATATATAATACGACGTAATATATCGTTGTATGTGCAGACGACCGCAAAGGCTGCTTTTGGCGAACAAACTTTGTGCGTGCGCCGTAGATAAGCCTTTCCCGCATCCCCTTTTTCCCGCCCACATGATCCTTTCACGCTACCGCACACATTATTACGCCCGGCGCTTTTGTATACCGCCCGTTATTATAATATAAAACAATGATATATGTGAGGTATCCATTTCACGCTTCTCGCCTCACTTTCTCAGTAAATTGTTTCGATTTTCGAAAAATAAATCCAGTTGGTTGGATAATATTGTCGTATTTTGCGGTTTTATAATTCAGAAAAGTTGACAATCTACGTATCTAGTGATCCAAAATGGTTCTCTCCAAAATAATACGGCAGTTAACTCGTCTTCTGGCCTATTATTTTCCTATTCGCCTTAATTATAACAATATATAATTATATCCCAGTGCATATAATATATCCTGCAAACTTATTAACTTCCCAGAAGTAATTTACAAAGGCAGTGAGTCCGATCCACAGTTTTGATAGGAATGTAGATGTGGTAAGTTGGCGAACCTAAGAATTAACTAATATTTGAATTATTAAAAAAATAGACTGAAAGTCTTGAAATTTTGTATAAACGTTGTCTTAAATATGAAGAATAACCTGTAATAATTTCAAGCTTTAATATTAAAGAGTTTATTACTCATACATTTTACAAAAAAAAAAATCTGAATTCGTCATCTTACCCCATACCTGTGGTAAGTTGACTTGTGTATTCTATAGAATATAGAATAAATATTATGTATATTTAATCTATGATAATATCAAATATATTTTAAAAAACTACTCAAAGTAAATTAATGAATATTATTTTCAATTAAATTTTATTTAAGGAATTAATTTATTAATTTTATTTTATTAAAATGTTTTATATATATTGTATGTAAATTGAAAGTTCAAATTCACAAAAATAATACAAATTTAAATAACTTAATAACCTTTATTCAAAATTCAAAATTAAGAATTTAATTATTTAAACATTTTAGAATTTACAGAAAAAAAAAGTTCTCATTTAAATAAAACAACAAAAAATATCAATTCTTAGAAACTTTCATCAGTCATAACTTATAATTAAGTAATAACAATTAGATAATGAACATAATTAATATACATTTTAGTACTTATATAATACAAACAAAATAAAAATATGTTTAGTTAAACATTATATTTAAAACTTAAAAATTTAATAAAAATTACCAATACTTAAGGAACTTCTATCAGTTATAAATAAGTATTAACAATTACATAATTATTATAATTAAAATAATTTTTAGCATATAATATAAATAAAATAAATTTGATTTTAACATTATAGTATTTAAAAATTAACAATAAAATAATTAAAAGTTTAAATTCGTAATAGTAACTTATATCAGTACCTACTTATATAGATAAAAAATTAAGTCGGGTATACTACTTCGTGATATTTATAACAATAGGTACCTCAAACAAAAAAATATATTTTCTTAGTAATTATCTTTCTTCAGTCACACCTAAAACTACTTTTTATTACATTATATTATTATAATAAATAGCTAACATATTACATATTACACATTTTACGAGTATGTCTTAAAGTTGTCTACACCTGCACATAATTCGTGTGTCTATCTTACACATTTAATAAATGTATCCATTTTTCTCCTTGTATGTCATTCTTATGAGGTTCGTTACAATACAGACAAACTTCATCAGCTGAATCCTCATTATCTGTGTCTACATAATGAGGTTCTTCATCTTCAGATGATTCGGGAAGTTGAAATAATGACTTTCTTACTGTTTTTCTTTTTAATAATTTAGTCTTTTTTGTTTTATTTTTTCCTTTGCTTTCATCAATTCTTCTTTTAAATTTTTATATTTTTCATGATGATTTTTACTGGGGAACTTGTAAGTATCATAGATAAC
>JACXSJ010002098.1:0-56605 GCA_014851325.1 Pentalonia nigronervosa | reverse complement strand
GTTCATAATTTCGGTATGAAAGCGGGCGACTGGCATACCGTCACCCCTGTACATGTCAGCTGAGCCTCAAATAGCATATTATAACGTGCAGGCAGACCGAACGACCATATAATATATGCGTTGAGGTGATCGTGATCAACAAGACGGTCCTCCAGGGTGAGACTCAATCATTGCACACCAATTGGGTTGACCCCTGCGATTATCCCTAGTGTGGATATATCGAACGCATAATTTTTGGTAGCTGGGACTGCGTATGCGTAGTCCCTCACAATCACTTTTATATGTTACTACGCGTTTACCCGAGATCTTTTTAGCTATGTTCGATGGAACTCCGGATTCTAGGCCTATGTTGGTAAGACTTGTCCCCGTTGTTCGGAGCCCTATGAGTTGGTATCTTGTAAACATTTCAAGTCGTGGTTGTTGTTCGCGTTGGACGCGCGAACATATAAATTGTGCGACTCGTGTTTTAGTGCCGATCATTGGACGCTTAAATGTAGAACCAAAATTCTTGTAACGAGTGTACGCGTAGACATCATTATCTACTTCACGAGCCTACTGTAAATGGCGCAATGAACACAAAACCCTGTCACCTCCCAGCGACGATACTCTATTCAGAATAAGAAACACAGTCGGCGACGACCAGTTTTCGTCGGCTACGGTCAGGCAACGCCTATTATTACCCACACTTAATCTAACTTCCGTTCGTCTGCTGAACCGACGACGACCGACACTCTGTGCCGACCTATAAGGTACAACTAGCTATAACACACAATGACAGATGTTTTTAATTTCAATAATTAAGTAAAAGCCAAAGGTTACCAGCATTTGACTCACATTACATTCGCTTTTGAAAGTGATTTTAATCTTATACTTGATCAAGAATGATTATACAATGAATTTGTTAGTGATATACCAATATTTGTCAAATTGTATTTTTATTAAAAAGTGGTGGAGTAAGTTTAACCAATAAAAGTATTGGGTACTTATTTGTTATGATTGTGAAACAAAATAGTATAAATAGCTCAGCCTAATAAAACATATTGCATTAACAATCATGCCAACAAACCAATTCCCTACAACACACTTAGCTAGGATTTACTTTTTTTAAGGTTTTTATATTAAATTTCTAAAATATCTGTTTCCTATAAAAAATATTGAGTTCATGACCCATTTACTTATTTGTTTGATAAAATATTATTGTCAATACTCTTTGGAAAAGTCAGCAATTTTTCTTTTTATAATAAATCTCAAATTGATGATGAAAATATGCATTTATTGGCAATTGTAGATCAGCCATAGGTATTCAAATATGTCTTAAGTCTTATTGGACAAACCTAATTAAATTATTTGTCTTGTATAGTACAAAATTGTCTTAAAATAATAAAATACAGTGTTAACTCGCCTGTTATTTGTTATTACAGTGAAACTTTTCCAAAATTTTTTTTTTGTAAAACAGAATTCTATATATAAAAAAAAAAAAAAAGTAAAGTGAACTAATATTTTTGGTGCAGACAATCAGTATATAGATATTTATTTCTGTCAAACAAAAGCATCAAAAGTGAATATTTTTAATTTCAATAATTTTTATTTTTAACAAGTTTTATTCTTTTTGGAATACATTAAATAAACATTTATATGTAAAATTATACAACACTAACTCTTTAATGTATAGTTAAAACTTGTCATACCAAAATAAATAGCAGCAACTCGCGACTATTTTGTTTTCACAGTGACAAAAATAAAAATTTCCTATAACAGTATTCGAATAATAATATTATCTTGAATAATGAATTTATCTATTACCATTGATTATACATATTATTATATTTTATTATATTATTATGGATAAGATACTTATTTTTTATTCTAACATTATATTACTCTATGTAATATTACAAAACAGAATTATGTTTAAAATAAATTTATAATTTAATTATAATTAGGTTATATATTTTTTTGATTTAATTTATAAATATATAAATTGTTTTTATATTACAAACAAATTTACTTATATATTTTTATTGTAACTAATATTACAAACAAGAATAATGTTTAAAATAAATTTATTATTATATATTATTTGAAAATATGACCATTACTTTATGTATTGAATTTTGATTTAAATTAAAATTGAATTAAAATATTAAGATTTTATCATTATTTAAATAAGAAATTATGATTAGAGATATAATTTTTTGTCAAGTTATTAATAGTAAACATGAAATTCAATTAGGTCTTTCTATTTTTGAAGGTAATCATAAAATATAAATGGAATAATATTAAACTTTATTTTATAAATAATGGTATTACAATTAATAAATGATTATTTATAATAAAAAATTTTATTAATTAAGAAAATTAATAATAAATTTGAGGTAAAATTTTGTATTCCAGAATTATTTTATTATTAAAATCTCAAAGTTTAAAATTGAAATAATAGAATTTATATATAATTCTAATGCTATTCATATTAATAATAATATATAATATATATATATATATATATATATATATATATATGTATATTTAAATTTTTATATTTTAATACTAAATTGTATTTAGTATTTTTATATTTAGGTTCTAATTATTAATAATGTAAAAAATATCATTTTTGTTAAATTTCATAACATTTATTATTTATCAAAAAATAGAACACAATTCTTTATTTGAAGTATGAATTCAATAGCTTTATTTTATCTAATTTGTCTCCTATATTATTTATTTAAATATTTATGCATATATAATTTATGGATTATATTATTATGTCTTAAAGTATGATAGTAATCTTTTTTCATCATTATTTTACATTATTGTTTATTAAAAAAAATGTTTGTTGGTTTATACTCATACTTGTAAAATTGAAAAATAAATTTTTTTAATGTGGCATGAAGTTTTTATTTATTTCTATGCCCTCTTTAAAAAAAAAGAAAGAAGAAAGAGTTTCTAGGGAATTTATTAATATATATATATAATTAGTATACATATATAATATAAATATACTTACATTCCATTCATCTATATTTATTTTAATTGTATAATATCTATCTATATCTATCTATCTATATATATATATATATATATATATATATAAACGAAAGTGTCCCAAGCGACTGATTCATAATTAACGTAGAGCTGAATCTATAAAAGCTATTGATTTGAAATATCGATGGTAGATTACTATTTTAATTTCACTGCGCACTAAAAAATAATTTTCAAAAATTAGCGTTTTAAACAGGTTCACACACAAAGATTTTAAAATTCATGATGAAAATTATTTTTGTTTATTAATGGTGCCATTGGTTACAACTTACAGATTATAATATTAATAATTAAAATAAATTATAGAGATTTGTATTTTATTTTCTGTATAAAATATAATTACTGTTAATCCGGCAGATGTGGTAAAAGTAGGTATGCATCAAATCATCACGTTTACAGACTTCAAATAATAAATTATATCATATGAAAGTTGAATATACATTGTCATTTTTTTTTATGGACAAAGTAAGATTGCCATTGATTAAAGTTAATACAACTTTTTAAACAAGACTGCCTCGAGTGACTGATTCATAATCAACGAAGAGACGACCTATTAGAGCTATCGATTTGATGTTTTGGTGGTGGATTAATATTATAATTTCGTCATACACTAAAAAAGGATTTCTTCAACATTTTGATTTTAAGGGGATGAAATTGGAAAAAACAACATTTTACGTTTAAGTTGTATACTTAATACACCGATGAATAAGCGCTCTAAGTCGTGAGCTTCTGGCTGTATATTATACGTATATCACATTTTATTTGCAGGTTTTAAGGCATCCAAGCAATAATAAATTGTATTGTGTGTGTTATAAAATAAAATAATTGCAATTGACAACTTATAATACGGTACACATATTTTCTAGTAATTTTCATAAACTTTTGCCAGATAACATGACTACACACATTTTTATACTTAAACCCGGTAACGACGGATAATTCAGAATTACCAATGAATTGCTATTAGTTACATATTATTATATTACTATTACGATAAGTAGTTTTTTTAAAAATATATTTATAAAATAAACAAATATTTGACACGGGCAACGTCGGGCTGGACAGCTAGTATATGTATAAAGAAATGAGTAAAATTTTGAAAAATGCATTCATTTTTAATTAATTATATACTTAATTCTAAATCTAATTATTAAAATAAGTATATTAAATAATTTAGGCATTGATTTTTTAATTTGTTTGAAATATTCAGTGGCGCACAGAGGTATTTTGAGAGGACATGTAATTAACAAAAGTTACCCACCCACCGATCCATTTTTTTTATTTTTAAAAACGTTTTTTTGAACTCTAGTCTGTAATCAACTCTTAAAATAACTTTGAATAATAAAGTATAGCAACGAGTATATTGTTGAGTGTAATTGACTTGCCATGTGCGTGTTGAAATGTTTCTACCGGTTACAGCCTTACCGGTATAGGTATAATATTTGTATTATATTATTACTTATTTGCTTACTATAATGCTTGGTATCCAACTATATTCCCACCAACCCACCCATACACCCACCACCCTCAAGAGCACATGCAGTTGCACCACTTATAAACCTGTCTGGGCGCCACTGGCCGTCTTATTGAAAACTATTGGGAAGTTATTGACAGGTCGTCTAGTTGCTCTCAATACCACTGGTGTTCAATTATTTTTTTAAATCCGTTGATCGAAACTACTTAAAATCTTTTTGTTTTTTTTATCATTATAGTGTCTCTGTATAAAAAACTTTTCCGGACAATTTCGTAAGAAAAACAAAAAATACTCCTCAGTCGTATAACAAATATTCTTTCCTTCGTTACACTTCACTGCGACCCGTCTTTATTGATATAATAATAATCATTAGCAGAAAATAGTTTAATAATATCTGACATGTTCAGTGTTTCTTGCAGTCTATCAATATTGCAAATCACTTTCTTTTTTATAAGCTATAACAGTTTTTTGTAGCATAAAAAATGCATATCTATGGTAAGAATTTGACGAAAAAAAATACAAAACATAAATTTTACATTTTGCTTTTCGCTTTTCGCTGTTATTATCCTAACCACAGGCGCCGACTTCAACAGTTGGTGGGTGGTGGTGAAGGTATTAAAATCTCCAGAAAACAATAAAGGAAAATGTAATCATTTATTTACAAATTGCAGTAAAAGTTTACAGTAAGAATGATTTATGTGTTATGGATTTGCATATTATTACGTATTTACAGAGAAAAATGGTGTAATATTATTATGTAAATACAATGCCTTTTAAACGAGATCGTAGGTGACTTTTCGGGACACGAAAAACACGTTTTTTGATATAGGTGCACCGGAACATATCATCGTATAAAGTTAATAGAGTTTTGCGTGAAATAAAAATAAATTATGTTTCTTACTATTATTGTTAAACGCAAATCGTAATCGAAGGACCGAATAAATGTCAATGGGTAAACCAAAGTAAAATTTACAGGGTCTTAGAATGATATTATAAACTTGTGTTTTTCAAATGGGAACCATTTTTTTTTTTACAACGAATTATTTAGTGGATAATTTTTATTAATGTGTAGAAGTGCTTAATTCGAAATTCAAACGAGTATTGTTTTTTAGTTATTAAAATGTGTGTACTATAAGGATAACCGTGCTTAAAAATGGAATTACAAAAATAAAAAGGATATGTAATATTGGATCTAATATTTATTATACGTAGATCACAAATTAATAATTTTGACGGATAAATTAATAAATTAATCAGTCAAATTTTCAAATTACTACGGCAGGACCTATTATTCTTAGTACGCAAACCTAAATAACTCAAAATCCATTCATCCGAATTTCGATTCTGATAAATATTCAAAATTAACGGAAAAATTATACGTTCAATATTTTACAATAGAATAAGCGGAATATTTGTATGTCCACAGGACACTCCTACTCAAGTAGTACAAAAAATGTCAAGAATTTGAAAATATGAAGATTAATACGAATAACTGGATTATTGAAGAAAAATATAGGGTTAGTTTGCTTGGTTAATTACCAAATAAATCCTAAGCGAGAAACATCATTATCTGAAGTCGTTAGTCTGGTAAAAAAAAATACTAGAATAATAGTAAAAATATTATTTTTTGATTAACAGCCTAGCGTTAATGGAATATTCACAGAAATATTAAAAAAAAAATTTAACGTTTGTGATTTCACTGTATTATTCTGAATTATCGTTTTCAGTAGTTATAAAGTTGAACCACTAAATATTATCATATATATCGTTTATTTTTCTGACATTTACACACTTGATCTGATAATATATTATTATTATTATTATTGTTATAAAAAGTAATATATAATGTATGTATGTAGAATATTTTGCCAACAGAATTAATTAAAAATATATATAGATACTTTTAATAACATTTAAGTAGAAATTGGCCATCCGCCAAATGCTATAACTGTTTATGTCTTTAAGTAGAAAATAAATTAGTATAGCACGCATGAAATCCCGTATATATTATTACTACAAAGCTTCACGATGTTTTTTTTATACGAAAACAACGAAAAAAAGGAGGAAAACAGGAAAGGTCTGTTAACGGTCACCTCTTAATGGCGGTCGTCGGTTAGCTAAACTTATGTTTTATACAAAGAGGTAATTATATAAAAAAAAAAACGCGGACTATTCGCTCTGATGCTGCAAAACATACTACATACAGTTCGCGTTAACCGAACGAAGAGAACAAATATATATTTTTATTATTCGTGGGTCTAGTATGAGAAGGTTCTAAATCGCTTTTTTTTATAAGTCACTTTTTAACAGAAATGGTTTTCGAGTGCTAAGACACATCTTTTAAGCTAACATTAATGCTTATACTATCATTATTGACGATTTTTAAAGAAGTGAAAGGTTCTAAATCGGCAAAAATTAAACAATAAATACAATTTAATCAAATTTAACACGCTCGGTTAATGAAACCATATTATTAACAAAAGATAAGTATAAAAAGGTTCTAATTCGATAAATTTCCACCAATAGTAGAATATATTATTGTACGATAATATTATGGTATACAAAAATTAATTTTATTAAAGTTTTATTTTTATCACCGATACAAGCACTAAGTGACTTTTGATAATTTAATAAAATTTGTTATCATTAGATCATGCGGAATTTCAACATATGCAAACTGTTTCTGTTTCGTCCAAAGAGTAATGACTAATGAATGTTAATTTCATTGGGGATTCAGCTGACAATAGACTATTAATAAATAAGAGTGAAAAAGTTCTAATTGAATACTTTTTTTTTTATTTTAGGATGAAAAGGTTCTAATTTTAGAACTTTTTCATACTAAATAATTTATAATTTGTATTTATTTAATTTTCATACTAACTAATACAGAAAATTTTTATTATCATATTGTGAAATGAACTATACAAGTTGCTCTATACTTTAAAACTCCAAGTATGAAAAAATGTTGTTCAAGAAGTAAGATATTTGAACTCAAACCTTAAAATTGCTCTCTCAGACAATTTCATAAAAACGATTTAGAACCATTTCATTCTAGACCCACATATTATTGAGTACGGTGGTATAAATGAAGAACGGGTCCAGAAGAATTTTTTTTTTCTTCTGTTTACAGTTATTAAAATGTGTAATTCTTTAGTTCTGCTTAAAATAGAATTATTGACACTACTGCTGAACAATATTAATTAGCGCTTTAACTGAACCTAACTAAAAAATTAAATAAATTATATCACCAATAAAAAAAAAAAAACGAAATTAAGTCTGTTTCACACGATGGTAGTTATTGTTCCTAGTGTAGTGGTAACTTACCTATATTTTATTAAAGTATTAACCGAGGAAAATATTTCAGTAATTGTATTGATTAAATACTTTTAGAATACTATTTAAATTAATTAAAATCAAATAGTTTTATATAAGTATTTTTCAAAATTCAAAAGCATTATTCGTCATGTTTTGGATTAGTTTTTGATAACCATTATACTATCTTATTTATAATTAAAATAAAATTATTAATTAATAATATTTCATTAACAACCATTTATTGTTCAATTAATATTTAAGAATTTCGGTATAAAAATAAAATAAAAATGTATTTATTATCATTTTTTAGTACGTTGTTAAAAGTTTTATGTGACATTACAGTTTCCAAATAATTAATTATCAATTATTACTAATGACAAAACTATTGTTTTTTACCTATTTGTATAATTAAATAAGAAAGTTAAAAAAATTTTAAAACTCATATGAAATATTTGTATTTATCCTATACTTTTTCTTAACAGTATTTTAAATACTTTTGGAATGGATGTATTCGTATCTGTAATTAAAACAAATTTTAAAATTATTTTTTACAAGACTTTTTACATACTACATTTTAGGTTTGTGTAAATTGCAAAAAAAAAAGTATACTGATTAAATTAATCAAGTTAACAATAGTTTTTTGTAATAGAACATGTCCTATTTCCACATTATTTACAAGTAGAAAAATATTTTCAGCCAATCAGAATACAAAAATGTCATCAATATTTAATTATGTTGTTGTTTTTAATTATTTGGTTTTTGACTCTTATAAATCCCACTCGTCAAAAACAAAATTTAACAACATATATTTACTTAGCATCGTTAATTTTATTTATTTTTGTTAAAAAATCGTGGTATTTTTTAGCATTTCTACTATCTAATAAATTTTCTAATGTATATTTTACTATCGTATGAATACAGTTTAATTAAGATACTAATACACTAAGTTAAATTTAATATTTAAAATTGGCTAGAATTCTGGTATATTATACCATGACTATTATCGTGTGAAAAGGGCTTAAAAAAAAAAAAAAATTCAGCGGTTATAAAATATCAATATTTAAAAAGTTTTTTGCATAATTTTTTTTATAAAATTAAGCTACCAAATTATTATTTCAATTAACTTAATTACGCATACTATGTAGCAACACATTTATCGATATCTTCAATTGTTTCAAATAAACATAAAAAATGTAAAAAAACATTTTTGCCATATTTGTAGAATTTATTTTTACAGATAATATGTGACAATACTTCATTCAAATTTCAAATCTCTAGAAAAAAAATTATGCATACAATTTTTTTGGATTTTTAGTTTTCGGTAATGGCTATTTAATATGAAAAACTTTGCATTTTTTAAGCCTATTTTTAAATTGAAAATGTTGAAATAATTAACAAATTGTTGGATTTTGTCAAAAAATTAACTTCAAATGCTTTTAAAAAATCAGAAAAATCAAATTTTGAAAAAAATTACTCATATATGTATGAAGAATTCGGCATATCTCCAAAATATTTAACCAACAACACTTAAGTACCACATGAATTGAAATTTTTTCTATTGGATAGTCAAAAAACACCTAATACTATTTTTATCTATTAAAATCAATCATAATATAATATAAAAAGTTGAGTGAAACTTAAATGGAGAAACACGTGGTTTATATGGACTTAGCGCTGATTATGAAGTATACAATTATAATTATAAGTCATAATTATTGTTTGAGATATGAGATATTCATTTAATATAAAAAAAAAATTAATACTCTCTGGCACCCAATTTTCTTATTCGGGATATCTTTTAGGTTTGAGAAAGGTTAATACTTGGTTAGTTGTAATCACTTTTTAATTTCTTCTTTAATGGTTAAATAAGAAGTTTTGGGCCAATTTAATGATTCGTATTAAAAAAAAAAAACCAAATATTAAGTTCTTGTTAAAAAATATCATCGTATTTAATTCATAAATATGACAGTTTGTTTGCGTTTATTCATTCAATGTATGTCTACTACTACGTCAACGGTTCTCAACCGTTTTATATATACGTACTGCCTACATAGTTTGAACATTTAAACGTACCACTACCGTTAATAATTACCTTTTTTTTCTGCTCATCAAAAATGTATACATTGTTTTACATGACGTATGAAATTGTATTTTATTAGAAACTAAAAAATTATCACAATATAAGAATTTAATACACAAAAAGAACCACATCTGTCTCAGGTTTATACTCCACGTCGTCGATATATTATAAGACCAGCTAATATCAAATGAATTAAATAATATTTAATGTCAAAAAAATGGTTTATTTCAATTGTTTTTAGGAAAGGAGATTTTCTTCGCGTACCACAGGTTGAGAAACGCTGTACTACGTATTATGTGTATATGTGGACCACTTACGTGGCTTAAAGGAATTATAATATTATCATCCAAATTAACAATAATCTACAATGCTCGTATATTTGAAAAAGTTTATGCTTGCAAACATAAAACATATTTTAGATTTCAGCTATTAAGTTTCTGAAAATAACGTTTACGTGAATATTAGATATTGTCCAAGTTGCGGTAGATTAATGTAAAATTACTGTCTTAATAAAATAATTATTGCAGGCCGTACTCGACTATTTTGGTGGATGGCACTTTTGACAATTATACGAAATTCTTTCAGCAAACGTTTACAGTAATTGGTTTTAAAAATTACAAATATGTTCTCGTTGCTCTTAGTTTCTTAAAAGATAAAAAATAATTATCATATAGAGCTGTTATGTCTACGTTGAAAAGTAAATGTTCGGAAATTAATTTAATATTTAAGCAACAACATATAGTTTCTGATTTTGAAAAAGGAATTCTTCAAACTGCGAGTAAAGAATTTCCGAACATCACTTTTATTGGATGAAGATTTTATCTCAATCAAGCCTGGCGGAAAAAAATTGTGGGATTAGTCCTGACAATAGAGTACAAAAATAAGAAATCGGAAATTGGACAATGGTTGGTAAAAAAATAAATTGACTTGTTGACATTTGTGAAATGTGTGTCATATGAATATGAACCACTATAATATTATAAATGTATTATTTTTATTTATTAAATATGCAACTATCAATATTTAAAACATATTATACAGTATCTTAGAACTTTGGTGGTTTACTACTTCATGGTTTTAAGCTATAAATAATAATAATAATAATATAATATCGAATATTAGATTTTACCGACCTACGTAACACGTTTTCGTGTCGATACTGGACGTCGATTGACCGTAAAACGTTCGCGTAAAAAATAATTGCAAAATATATCGTTCTCTGACAAACTCCATAGCGACAACCATTTGTTTAGCGCAACGGAGTGTATCAGAATTACCTACATTTAACACCGTTTATCCACTAGATTTGTCAATACTCGTTATTCATTGCTCGATGCGCAATAAACTTCATCGATTTGCCCGAGTTTGTTCGATATTGTGTTAAGCTTGCTGCTCGCGATAATTTATTTTCAGAAATCTCAGTTCAACGTCGCGCGTATAATATAAATCAACGAACTTTCCTATTATTGCACTTCGGTGATATGCAACAACCGCCGTAGAAGAGATTTCATTCGCGACTGGAGACGCATAATAAAATCAAAACTCGTAGAACAGAGTATTAATGATATGCATTTATTGGATTTTGCACGATTCTATGAGTTCTCGAAAAAATTCTCGGGCAAATAATATAATGCCGTGTGAAATTATATTCGTACAAACATTCTAAAACTGTAACCATATAAAATCTAAAAAATATATTTACACAGTTGTTTTTTATAGACATTTTAAGTTCAAATTTGGATATCAAAATATCGACAATTCGTAAATTATTTTACAATTAAAAATTTATAAAGCGTTCAATTTTTATAGCTAAGAGTTGAAAATTTAAAACAAGGTTTATCGTAAGTGTTTTATATTTTAACTAAAAAAATTAAAAATTATATTTACATGGTGGATTTTTAAAGACATTTTAGATTACATTTGGACAATGTTAAATATTTAAATGAAGAATAACGATGTTAGATATTATGTTGTAATTTAAAAATATTTTTTTAAGGTGCTTGAAACTTTCAAAATATATTATTATATTTTATGTACTGAATTTAATTTTGAAATATAATGTTTTCGGCAAAAATGAATCCATCTAATATACTGTTTTCTTAATCAGTAAAATTAATTACTTTAATAGCAATAATATCATAAAATATACTTAGTAATGTAAACTGGGAGACTGTCTTCGCTCAGAATCATTTTTCGTATACAATAATTTTATAGCATTGAATTCAAATTTAACACATCTATTTCCTACACAACACCTAATAAACAGTAAAGTGATTCCCACTTAATCTATTAATTAATCAAAAATAATTTTTCTTATCTCAATTTTCAATTTTCAGTATCTATGGTTATAACTTTTATTTCATTTCAATTTATTAGAACACATACAAAGACCGCCAACGGAGTTACCGCCGCGTGAGAAAAAAATAAACTAAAAACTGAGAATAATGATAAATTATTATTTATTATTGTGTTGAAATTGAATGTAAACTAATATTTTTTCCGTGAACATAAGACTCACGTATATCTATAAACCAATGATTATTTGTAAATAAAAATTCGTATTGATAACAATGCAATGATGTAATGCCTATAATGTTGTAATAAATATAAAATCGAAAAATATCAATCGCGTGAAAACAACGGATAGGTATTCGAATATTCACTTTAGCCATTTAAATAAAAACTGAATAAGTAGTTTTATAAACAAAAAAATTCTGCGAAAACCGTTTAGACGAATGCGATTTTTTAATCCGAAACAAAATTGAAAACCTTCGCGTCGATAACATAATTGTTGCTATTAAATTATATTTTATTCAATAACACTGCAGTATCGTGTTCGGCTTACTTTACCGTACTATGTAACGAAATTTTATGTTTTGTTGATCATGCGAAATCTCATTTCGGGATTAAAACTATTGCGATATCGTAATAATAACTGTGCATCAATGGAACAGCCAAGATTATGATATGGACAAAATGGTGAGGGGGAGAGGACACGGCCGATAAAAAAACTACGAGTATTAACCTAAACTCTAACCTAAACAATTTATTATAACTCATGTTGGCGCTTACTTTTTACATAATATTTTGTAATAATAATAATAATATAGCAATATAGCAAGTTTTGAATTTAATTATAACTCAATTCCAAAAAAGTATGATTTTTGATGATTATATTTTGCTCGGTCCAATATCGGAAGATGTCTAGAAAATTCGTTCATAAACATTTGATTAGTTTATGGTTCTGTGATATTTTACAAACCTATTATCAATCATATTTTGTTTGTCATAGAATAATTATATGAGTTAAAATTTTAAGAGTTGTCTTATGGACATTTAAATTTGAAAAAGGACATTACAGTCAATCGGAGGGAGGGGGCAGAACTGATCCTTGCTTCCCACATAGTTACGCTACTGGTGAGCATAATACATAATTTAAATTATTTGTTTTATCATCTTGTTACTCTATTCAAGCTATTTATGGACATTTGAATTTTTCAAATATTTTTGTGCTATATTTTTTCAAAAAAAAAAAAAACAGTTATAATTTATATTTTGTACACAATAGATTATAGATATGATTCCATAACAATATTTACAATTTTATTTAGGTATGGTTTTAAATTTATTAAATTTAAGAAATATGAATTATTTATTATATATTTAAATACATAATACATATAACTATCTAATGAGGGGTGGGGGAGGGGCTTAAGCTCTTTATCTCCCCTATGGATCCGCACTTGTCAATAGTATTGGGGGATTAAATTAACTTAAGTTACAAGTTACTGTAACAAAATTACTTTTTAAGTTATTTGATGGTAATTTAATTACATCAAACAATTTATATGTAATTTAAATTATTTTTTTGTAGTTAAATTACTAAATTACTCATTTACTTTTTTCAGAACTTAATAATGTATATATATAATAAAATATATCATATGTCATTTAAATTATAAGTATTATAAGTAAATTGTTCCGATTGTATTTTTTTTTAATAGCAATTAATAATTTGATGATTAAGTTTTATTTTTATCATATCTTTACGCTGTGATATGTCGTTGCTGATGGTTCACGGCTTCAACATCTGCGCGTTATAGTTATTGACACTAACTATTATTTTAATTTACTTATTATTCAGAAATTTGTTACTTGTTAGTGTAACTTAATTAAGTTGATTTTGTGTGACAAAATGAGTATCTGTTAATAATTACATATATTATTACGAGTATTTAATATTAATAATATATTGTCGTATTTTGATAACATGGTTATTAAGCTCTTGTACTATAAAAATGTGATTTTTAAAAAAAGTTATTTGAGAATAATTTAGTTACAATTTTGAAAAGGAACGAGTAATGTAAATTAATTACCAAAAAAAAAAGTGATTTTCTCAATACTGCCTGACGACGACAGAGGGACTGCTCGTGCACTACTTCTTCTGCCACCACCATCATATTTTATTCATCATCAATTTTTTAAAAAATAGAACTTACAACAATTTCCATCTACAGTAACATGACAAATTTTGGCCTACGGTCCACAGCTTATTATTATTATTGTTTGGGCAAATAAAAGTTATTATCTGGTCTTCTGCCTTTTCCTGGACCTTCCAAAGTCCACCGTCCTAAAAGTCACGTCTCCCCAGTAACTCTGTTGGTCCCTTTCCTCGTCCTTCTTTGTGTCTATGATTCTAGGTGGGTCTATTTTCCTCCAAAATTTTTTTTAGATTAAAATTATGTCCATTTTCCTACAATTATAAAAATATCCTAGCAGATAATGTATTATATTATTCTAATAATGCATTTGATTATTACAATTTAGATTAGGAATTAGATAGGTATTGACAAAGTAAAATTTAAAATGATTAACCATCACATTAGAAAACGTTGTAGGATACTTTGTTTGTACTATAATTATTGATTAAAGTATGTAAGTACTTCTAGAAATTAATTTCACAACATCCAATTTTAAAATTACAAGACTTATAATATGTTATTTGTTAAGCTTTAACAAAAAGTATAATTATTAATTTTTTAGAAAAAAAGTAACATAAAATTCAATAAAAGTAACATAAATTTAAGAATAGGTTTTATATAAGTTTTATGATTTATTTGTAGTTGAAAAATAGTTTGCCATAGTAATTATTAACTTGAAATGTACATCAAATAGACATTTGCTATTCATTATATAATTGTCAAAATATTTGGCTAATTTTAAACTATTTATAAATATTTAAAATATTATATTTTTTTAGTTTTTTATGTTATAGTTGTATACATTTGTTTATGCTTACAGTCAAGAAGTATGACAATTTAATACAAGATTCCATATAAATAGGTAGGTATTCGTTAAAATAAATTAAAAATATATAATACACATTTTTTTTTTTTTATGAACGTTTAGTTTTAGTTTTGACCAAATTGTAGATTGATTTATAAAAATAAAATATAATATATTTTAAGAAATTGAATTCTAACCTGGTAGGTAAATATATTCAAGTATGGTCGGTATTTCGGTAATTATAAGCTTGGATATTTTTACTCCTCTAAAAACATATTTTTAATGTGGGGTAAATATATCCTTGGCTATTTTACCACTTTATTTTTTAGAAAATTAATATTATGTATTTTAGTGTTTCAATAAAATCGTTATTGTTTTTATGATTTATATCGTATATATTATATGATATAAGATGCGTCTCTTAGATTAAGATTTCACTATCAGACTAGAAAATACAATTTTTTTAATTTTTTATGCTTCTCTCGTGTATAATACTGTTATGCTGCAAATTTTTAGTTGGTAACGCCATGATGTGTCACGCCTTATGGTTTTTGTAAAAATAGCTATTAACAATGTATTTTGGTGGTGGGTAATTCTGTTAATATATATAATGAAAATGGAATTATGCAGTAGGTATGTCTATATACGATTTGACGCGACGCGCCAACGGGACGTCAATATTAATAAATAATAATATTAATCAATAGAATTAACATTATTCATTTGTTAGTTGGACGTATTGTATGTAACTGTAGTGCATATTAATATTTACATTACAAATTTTACACATTTGTTTTAAAATTTTAATACCATAATGTTTAGACCGTGGGAATTCAAAATCGAGGAATTAGCTGGTAAGTCATTTTTTTTTTTATCTTAAAACTTAAAAGGCATATTTACATAATATTTTATTGATTAACAAATAACCACAATTAATAAAGTAGTTCTTATGAAAAATTGGAACTTGTATAGTATAATACAGCACTTGATGTTATTTTACTGCAATATTATTGGTAGTATTAACCTACTGAATATAAATCTGACACTTATTTTAAACGCATATTTTTTTTGATTGTGTTTTTATTTTTTTCAAAACAAATTAAGTGTTTTATCGTTTTATTTTTGTTAACTTTGAATTTTTAAATGGGAACATAAAAATTTAATACAACATAAAAAAACCTACTGGAGGTATAAATGTCCCAGTATATTTTTACCTCCCCCTGACAACAATTTTGCCCCCCCACCCCCCGGTAAAAACATATTAGGTTAATTTTACCCTTGGTAAAGTTATCCTAGAATAATTTTATCTTTGGGGGTAAAAACATTTGAAGGTATTAGAAATCTACGACACCGACACCAGTGTTGTAGTACTGTGTACTGTATTATAAAGTAAAAGTTTTAATACAATACTACTTAAAGTATAATATAATATGACTTATAAATACATTTAATTTTTGCTAATTATTTAATTTCTATTAAACATAAAAATTAATTTTTTTATTTTTAATTCCTAATTGGAAGAAAATATAATAAAATATGGTTTAAAAATATATTTTTGATATTTGTTTTATTAGTGTTAAACATAAACGTTATTTTTATGCATAATTCCTTATCGGAGGAAAATGGACAGTGGAGGAAAACGGTTTCTCATTTTTGGAGGAAAATGGTTTCGGCTACGTTTCTATGTAGCTTTCATACTAAAATGCGCTATCCGGATAAGTCAAAAAGTTTCTGGTGTGAGTGTTGGGGGGGGAGGGGGGTTAATTATTACCAACGTACCATATGATATTAAATATTATATTAAATCATGTAAAAAGCACAATTCAAACTGATCGCAATAATTGTCAATAATACCTAAAATATTATTATTATGTTTGTTCAGCTGATTACATATCGCGTGATATATTTTACCGACCGCCGAAAAACCTACCCCATAATAACCGTCATAACACGCCCACTGCAGGTTTTCATTAGGATATCCTGCAGTTTATTATCAATTTAAATAACATATTATATAATGTATATTCACATAATTACCATGTGCGCTTCGTGCCGGTTTTTTGTATTATTCCGGTGACCGTTGTACAATTACATATTTATATCGTAACGTTTTATCGGTGTTTCGATAAATTGACATTTTATAGTAGTAGTCATCGAGTGTCAACGTCAAAGATGTAAATACTAAGGAGTTTGCTCTAATGACCAGTTAAAAACGAAATTTTCGAGCAAAAAATTAGACAGCATATACACGAAATCGACTAGGAAATAACGTTATTTTAACCATTATTTTCAGAAAAATTTGCATTTAGAAATATTTCTTGAGTAATGAATCCAGAGCCCGAGACTTCTAGCATTTGCATATTTGTTTTGAGCATATAGTAATTAATGATTACATAATAAGCTACAAATCCGTTTCATACCGAAAAGAATGTAACTAGAGCGCTTTCAAACGAGACACTTTGTGGCCGGCTACAAGAATCAAGTCATCGTGTACAAAAAGTGTCTCATTGTAGACATTGCTTCATACGAGACACTACACAATATACACTAATGTCCGATTAACAACGCAAAAATGTATAAGTACAATTTTTTTCTAGATGTATATTCAGTATTGTGCGAGCTCTTGGTCTTAAAATACTTAAATACGTATAAACTTTTTAATCAGTTATTTTTTTTTTAATTGGGCGTAGATACAGCAATCATGCTTTATGCCTTAACAATTAAAAAATGAAACAAAAAATTTAAAATACAAAGACTATGTGAGTACATCCAATTGTCAGTTACAAAAATGAAAAAGAATATTTTCAAAATTTATTTCCCGATCTTTTACAATATCCTTCGAAGTTTTTTTTAATTATTTTAGTATGTTGAGGAATTATTTTTTTGAACTGCACGATGCTATAAAATATGATATACGAAAAGAGGATACAATAATATGCGCAAGTTGATAACTACGGAAGAACGATTAGCTGTACATTAAGGTAAGTTCATTTTTTTATCTATATAATTAAAATATAAAACTTACTTTAAAAACATATGAGTTCAATTAGTAACACTGCAATTTATAAAAGTTAAAATGACCTATATAACTTTTATATCCATATAAAAAAAAAAAAAACAAAAACATACTCGTATACAATATAATGACAGTTAAAATAAAATAAAAAAAGTAACATTAAAATAAAATAATAATAATAAAATAACTATTATAAATCAACCAGAAATATAAAAGTTAAAAAAAATTAATTAAATAATAGATAAACAATTTTAATATTTAACTTCTTTTACAATATTTATATCATGAAAAGCATCATTCATGTATATTGTAATCAATTATATATGATACTAAATTTGGTTCATTTGATGACTGATTAGAATTTATTTTAATAGGAGAGATGTAGCTTTGTGATGATACTGATAGAGAAGTTGATTTCAATGTTGACGATCGATTAGATATACAAGGGCTAAGTTGTTGTCCGGTTATTACTAATGGTTGTTAAAAGCTAAATTGTGGTCGGTTATATTCAGTATTTTGGTGAATTAAGAGTGACATAGGGATACTATACAGCTTATTAAGTTGACAATATGAACTAAAATTCACCGTCATTCCTAAAGGTTTTTGCATCTGCAGTCCATTAGATATAGCTTGCATAATATTCGATTTTACTGACATTTTTAAATAAGCTGGTACTTGCTTAAGGTTATCAACAAGTGATAGCATAAACAGACAATCTGGATCTTCCATGAATACTTTTTTCTCTGCATTATCTTTCTTGTAAACTTTTAGTTACGGAGTTAAAAAATTCATTTTCAACAATTTTTTGCTTTTTTGCGGGCTTGTGGCGTAAAACATTTTTTAAAACTTCTCCACTAGTTTAATTCAAGTCGTTATTAATTTTTTCACTCATTTTCATCTGGAGAATCATGTGATGGACTTAAATTTAAAGTTGTCAGCTTATTTGCAGCACAAGAATAAAGAAACGATAATTGATCATAATAAACATATGATTTCCATGTAGTTCTTCCTGACCCAAATTTTAAATTCTTTCTTTTAGCCTGTTCTCTAAAAAATTAATTTCTCAAACACATAACTTATTTAGTATTAAAATACCAATTTTTAATAAAAAATATTTCTAACATTTTAACATCGTTATTTTCATTTAAATATTTAATTTCGTCCAAATTCGAACTTAAAATATCTATGAAAATTAATTTTTTTAATATATTTTTATTAATTGTTTGGTTACACTATTAAATACTTACGAAAAACCTTTTTATAAATTTTCAATTCTTAGCTATAAAAACTGATCATTTTATACATTTTTAACTACTAAATAATTTGCAAACATTCGAGATTTTGATGAATTTAGTCGAAATTTGATAAAAAAAAATATTTATAAAAAAAAGTGTGCATTTGTATCTTAAATATTTTTAAAAATGCATTTAGAACAACTTACTAAAAATCATGTTTTGAATTTTCAATCCTTAGTTATAAAAATTGAATATTTGGTAAATTTTTAACTACAAAACAATTTTTAAATGCTCGATGATAAATTTCGTTCAAAATTTAAAGTTTAAATGCTTATATATTTTAATTATTTTTGATCTGCTATTTTAACAATTTATAAGGCAATCTTGAATTAAATTTTCAAGAAATATGATCCAATGACATTTTTTTTATCGATATTTAAAGAAAAGAAATTAAAAACCCGAAAATTTTTAAGGTTTACAATTAGCTTAAAAATTTTTGAAAATATTTTAAAATTTTTTTGGTGTATAGAAAATGATAATCTAAAAATTTGGTAAAATTTTTAAATGTCTACGGTTGTTTTTTTTTTTTTTTTTGAATTACATCAAAATAACAAAATCGTTCTCGGAGTAAACTGGTGAATATACAATGTTTAATATCAAATGCACATAAAACATTAGTTTGACTTTCGGAAAATTATTTTTTTTGAAAAGTAGAAAAAGAAAAATATAAAGAAATTTTTGTTGAATTTTTAAATCATAGATTTAAATAGAAATTTTTTATGAATTTCCTATTAAAAAAAAAAATTGCAAATTCTCGTGATTTTTACGTATTTTGTCGAAATTTTAACTTTAAAGGCTTATAAAAAACTGTTAAAGACTTACGCTCAACTTTTTTTTAAATTTTAATTTACAATAAATTATGAAGAACGTGGTATTAAATTTTCAAGTTTTTTGACCGACTAAAAAAAATTTTATCAGTAATAATAATCAAAAAAAAAAAAAACCCGAAAATATATTATGTTTATAAATAGCTCAAAAAAAGTCAACATATTTTGAAAATTTTATGGTGTATAGAAAATGCTTATATAAACATTCGAGAAAAATTGCATGTATCTACGGTTATTATTTCTTTTGTTACACTAAAAATAAAAATTAATTTTGTCAAAAATTTGCTTTTCGAAAAAATTCCGTTTTTCCTTAATATTTTTTTTTTTATTTTTCCTGACGCGTTTAAAAACTATTGGGACATTTTTACTTTTGACCCTCTAAAGTATCAAAATCTCAAATGTTTGCAAATTATTTAGTAGTTAAAAATGTATAAAACGATCAGTTTTTATAGCTAAGAATTGAAAATTTAAAACAAGGTTTTTCGTAAGTATTTAATAGTGTAACCAAACAATTAAAAAAATAATTTTTCATAGATATTTTAAGTTTGAATTTGGACGAAATTAGAAAATTTAATGAAAAATAACAATGTTATTTATTTCGTTGTAATTTAAAATTATTTTTTGAAGTGTTTAAAACATTTAAAGTATGTTATTATATTTTATACACTTAATTAATTTTTAAAATACAATATTTTCTACAAAAATGAATTCAATCTACTGTATTCTTAATATTAATATAAATTATTCTAATAACAATAATATCTTAAAATATACTTAGTTATGTAGACTAACATACTGTTTTCGCTCATAATCATTTTTCGTATACAATGATTTGTATCATTGAATTCAAATTTAGCACATCCATGAAATTGATCCATTCGACACATATTGTACAGTAGAATAATACCCACTTGCTGACTTTTTTTTAAATTTTTTGATTTTAAATAGGCATGTCAATTAAAAAGCAATTTAAAATCATTAAAGATACATTTTTTTTTAAGAATTAATTGTGCTAATTTTGACAACATTTTCAAAATCATAACATTTTACAAATCATTTTGTAGTTAAAAATGTATAAAATTTTCAATTTGTATATGTATAGCTTGAAAATGTAGTAATATAAAAGATTTTTTATAACTAGTCTACACTATACTCAATAAACATAATATATATATATATTTAAACAGTATTTTTTATAGACTTTTTATGTTTCAATTCGATTTGATATTTAAAATGTTAAACGAAAAATAACGGTTTTACCTAGTTATTTTGTTGTAATTTAAAACTATTTTTGTGGGTACCTGAAATTTTTTAAGTATGTTGTTATATTGTAACACACTATGACATTTTCAAATTCAATGTTTTAGGCAAAAACCAATTTATTTTACTTTAATAGTAAAATAAATTACTTCTATAATATCATAAAATATACTTAGTCATACCCATGGGTATCAAAACGTTATGCGGTTTGCGAAGACATTTTAACGGTCCTCAATACAAAATTATTATAAATAATACGCGGTAACAATTATTTTTCAACAAATCGTGCAAAAAAAAAATAAAAATAAAAATTAATGAACTGCTTTTGAGAAAACAATACCGACCAATACCACTCACTGTTTTCAAAGCTTTCCGGTATTCCTCGAACGATCTCTTTATAAACAATTTGCATTTTTTGCCGTGCATCTTCGAAGAGAATACATTAATTTCGAATAGAAAATACCGTACACGATATACGGTACAAGTGTCTACCACACATACCGTACTCCTGCACACCAGAACCTACCTATAGGTACGGTATACCGTACCAGCTGTAGAAATGCGGATACGCCTGGGACCTCCCGAATTTCGGTAACTTATATTTGTATTGGTCCTGGATAACGGATCGTACCAACTGCGTGATAAAAAAACCGCGTTATTTTCGTAGTCAAACCGTCGGCAGGAATATTGAAAAATCCACCAAGACAGTGCGTTTTCATTTCCAATCCGAGAACCGCATACACCGTGCGAGGATTTACCAAAATAGAATATATTGTAATAAGAACGCACGTCGTCGGTCCTAAACGAAATCAGACTGTCAGTCGCCAAAATTGATATTGATCTGCCGGCAATGGGTATAATATAATGTATATTTTGTACCCAGGTACATATTGTTGTTGTCTGTATTTACGATTTCCACCCCGAGTCCAAACCATCGACATACCGCCTGCTGTTCATATAGAACATAATTTATATATATATATGTATGTGTAAGAACAGGCCTTTTTTATGTTCCAATTTTCTGACGACACTATAAAAATTATTTACAATTTTTTTTTCACAGAGATATTTCAAATACTTTCCTGAATGTCACCACGTCGCCCGATTTTTCATTTTTTTGTCTGAGGGGGAGGTGATTGTATTTAAACGTATGATTTTTTAGCGTGCTATTTAAATAATTTATACAAGTTATTATATATTACATGGCTAGGCTTTGAATAGTTTAATTATAATAAAATAACAATGTACATACTATAGTAAAAGTATGAACACCAGTAAAACCTAAGATACACAAAATAGTTTGGTCAAATCCTGATTGATTTCTGTAGTTCGGTCTTTTACAAACAAGATTTGACAAATCTTAGGATAAACAGCTAGCGTTGGTAAAAGTCCAAAATATTTTACCGATTATGTGTTATTAATAATATTAATAATAGTAACTATTATTTAAGTATACTAAGTACTATATTAGCTACTTCTTACTAGTATATTAGATAGGTACACATGTATATTATTATTAATTAATGATTATTATATATTATATTTTATACTTCTATATTTATAATAATTAATATAATGGAATTTAGAACAAATTTATTATTAAATATTACAATTATTACATTCATAATTTATTTATTTGTACAGGCTTGATTACTGTGGCATCACAATACATATTTTGATCGGCACTAACATCTATTAATTATACATTTTTTTAAGCAGTTGCACCTTATCAACCTTTATCCACCAGTCAAAGACAGTCGTGATGCTGCTTGACGAATACCAATTATATTGTCTGGAATTATTGCCGATTCTAAAAAAATTTCTTCACGTAAAGTGAATTAATTTCGAGCATGGGCGAAATAGGCCTACCGGAAAGTCAGGAATTTCCTGGTGGGCTCTCCTCCGTATTTTGACGATGGAGCCCTTTGCACCTTTTTATCGTTTAATGCAATGCCTCATTAATATTATACAATTACAATAGAAATTAAAAATATAAAATAATATAATCTAATATCCCAAACAGTTTAACCTATAACCTTAAATCTGTGATATTTTACAAAAAAGATTTAAAAAATATATAATTAAAATGTAAAAATAAGTAAAATATAATTTATACATATATACATATTGTGACCTCCACTTTGTGTATAAATGTTGCTTTTTTTATTTTCTTCTTTCACTCAAGAACAATGTGAACGTATGTTTTTTAAATTAAAATTTGTCAAAAATTATTTAAGAAATACTATAGGTCAAAATGTATTAGAAAGTCTGTTGTTAATGAATATTGAACAAAATTGATTCTAAAAAAATCATTAATAGTTTAGAAACTAGAAACTTAGTATTTGATAAAATGTTATTTTTTTAAAATAAATTAATGATTTTTAAAATTTTGTTTTGTTATTTCATATAATAATATACCTGCGAGCGATTTTTTTTCATGTAGGGGTGATATTTTAAAATTTCCCGATAGGTCAAAAATAGTCTATCCGCCCATGGTTTCGAGTGAAAAGTTAAGAAAGTGTTCCTGCTTTTTTACCCAGGCAAAAAAAATCTTCATCAACAACCTGTAACACTACAGCTAGCATGTGTGAGCATCAGCTTTACTTTTATCGACTTCTGGAATTTAAATTTTAATTTTAATTCTTCGGAGGTACCATTTATCAGAGCAATCGGTTTTTATTCTCCGTCAATATTAATAATATGAAACCGTTTAAGTTGCCGATAGTGAATTGATTTTTTCCTAGAATTTATCGTATTCGTACTTTTACCGTAACATATATACGAATCGATTATTTAACGCACGAGTAAAGCTGGGTTGTTCAGATAGTATTATTATAAAATGTATATTGTATATATCTAGCGTACAGTGATCATACGTCCTATTTTATACAGAATTGTCCTTATTTATTTGAGATTTGTATCCGGTTGTCCTAAAAAAACTTATTTTGTGATGCATTTTTTTCTGTTTTTTTTTTTTTTTTGTATCAATTCTGATTATTTTGTATTAATTCTTATTAATATGTACACAACACATTGTACATAAATAGGTATTATAAACCTACATTTTATTTTTTTGAACTTGAATTTGTTGACAAAAATATTATATTATCCTCGAAGACTAGATCGCGGATGTTTAGATAAAAAATACAAAATTTATTTGAAGCAAATTTCTTAATTTCGAGAATAATTTGTATTGTGTTTTTAGTAATTTTATTATTTAAAATATTAATTAAAATAAATTAAAAAGGAAAAATAAAAAATAAGTATATTTAAATTTAACTATATTGATTAATTCTACACCTCTAGGTAATCAATGATTAACCTGCACCTTTAAATATCAAAATAAATAAATATATAGTGTTTATTTATTATATAATATATTATAAAATATTATTTAATATAAAAAAGGTATACCTATCAAAATTTCTAAAATTACAAATTAATTTCAATGGTATCTTAAAATAGCAGTGCCCTCGTACTCCAGGTCCAATCACCCTCACCCTTGTGTGGGCCATGTTCACACGTCATCACATCCCGTGTACTCAGTGAATATTGACGATTTGCTTTTTAATACATAAGCACGCAAAATAGTGGGGCATGTTAATGAAAATAATCAACACTGAAGTTAATATAAGTAAAGTGAACACAAGATCGTTAATAGGAAAAAAAAAATAATTTAACAAAGTTTAAAAAAATGTATCTAATTTTTAATATTATTTTGTGTAGATTACATATAGAAAATCCCGTGCATAATATCTAGGTATAATATTAATTTATCAAGAAGCATAAAAATAAATTAAAGTACCTATTTATTATTACAGTTGTTATGCTTTTATACTCATTATTAAAATCCAATAATAGTTATTAAAGAGGAATAACTTAAGTATGACTTGGTACAACAACGTCGTAGTTCTTTATTACAGAGATTGAAATCAAAATGAAAATTTTTGATTTTAAATTTAAAGTTCAGCTATTAATATTTGTTTTTTTTCTGATTGAAATTTAAAATAAAAATATATTGATTTCAAGTTGTATGATTTTTACATCGTTGAACATAATCGATTTAATTGTTTTTTATGATTCCAAATTAGATATTTAACATAGTTTTTTTTATATTTTTTCATTTTATAATATCAATTTCACATTCTTATAATTTTAATTTTGATTTTTACCTACGAGAATTATTTGTCGACCGACACATGGCTGTTAAACTTACTGAGTAAACGAAATATTAGTTATTAAATATTATCTACAGATACATATTATCTAGCAGATAAACAATATTATTATAGATTTATCGGCTATATTTGAATTATATAATTTAATTATTTTTTAAATTTTAAATTAATACCTGTTTTGTATACCTAAACAAATTATACTACTAATTATAAAACGATTGTTTTCTTAGCACAAATTATTAAGTACATTTTTTTTCAATTTCAATTTTTATTAAGCATCACAAAACAAATTCAAATTTTGTGATTCTTTTGATTTCTTAGATGATTTTTAACGATTTCAGTGAAAATTAAAAATCGTTTTGAAATGCCAACTTGCACCATACAACGCATAATCTATAAACAAGTTAGGAAAGCTTACTCTGTGATTGTGCTAAACTTCCGACTTTTAAACTTATTTTATTACAACTCAATAAACTATAATACAAATATCATTATCAATAATCACAGACAATAAAGATATTAATCTTCATATTAGAAGTAGTTACAATGTACCTAACGGGTGGACGGACACAGCGGGGATATAACGTGTTCTAATTTTAAGTTTTTTTTATATTAGATAATATTTAATTTTAATCATTAAAATTAATCAATATTTAATATTATTTATGATAATAACAATCTCTTAAAGTCTTAACAGAAAATAAAACGTTTCAATCGAATTATAAGCAAGCCAATAAATATTGAATAATAACATATTGTATTAATTGACTGTTAATAATGTATAACGTCTACCGATTTACTAGCTTTTGATTTTCAAAAAAATCATTAAAATCAAACATTTCAAATACATTTTTATTTTTAAATCAACCGAATTAGTCCATAGGCATTTATCGACAATCAATCACTAAATTATAGTTATATCGTTCTTAATATGTTAATATTGGAAAATAAACTATTAGCTAGGTACCTTGTCAAGTCGAAAATTCGATGAAAAATTAACTTTACAAGTATAATATATATTTTGATCGTTGCTCGAAAATGCTCAAGATCGGCGTTATACGTCCTTAAAGGTAGAACCTTTTGATTTAAAATGGTCGCTTGATTGCCGACGGAAATAAATAATCCTGTATATGCGCACGTGTGTTTACTTAACGGGCTGTACCGGAAAGAATGGTTCAAGTTTAATGACGACCTGTACGTTTACGATAACAAAACTTGTCGGCATTAGAACCCTTCTCCGGTTTCACTGTTTACAGTGGTTCGAATCGATATAGGTACGGTTACAAATTGTGTTATTTTTTTCGGCGAGAAACCAAAAGTCCTCGAGCAGTAGATATAACACTCAAATCATCGGATATAGCATTATATATTGAATTTAACGCCGAAAATATAAACAGCACGTGACGCGTCATACCGATTCCATTAATATGACCGCAAGACAAAAACAAACATCCAAATTCCAAAGTAGGTATCGTCTTAAATTACTGACTTTCACGTCATTAATACAATTATTAAAGGTATGTATCGCAATTTGTTATACGAGTATAACATTATTATTGTGTACACATGTTGCGTCGGTGTTTAACGAAATCGATCGGCTCCCGAAAGTTCATTAAACGAAAATAAGTTTTTAACACCGGACCGAGTAGGGTCGATATAATAATATTAATTTGATAAGTGACGAGATCGCATTTCTTTGGTTTAAAAAATTAACCAATTTATTAAAACTATATTTATTTTTATGTATATTATATTTTAACGATTATTGACAATTTTTAAATATTTTTAAATAGCTAATCATATAAAATGTATAAAATATTAATTTTGGTGCAAATAATATATCATTTTTGCACCTATGGCGCTTGTGTCATATGTCGATTATAACAGGTATATAATATTAGATTGGCGATTAAATCCTACAAATGTTAGTACTTGTCCCTTTAACATAATATTATTTAGCTACCCTCGATTGGTTCATTACATATTTCATTCAGTGAACCATTAAATCAATCAACTCAGCACCGAAGTAGTGTAATCATAAGCACAATTTTAGCTTTTGACATAGAGTGGTTTTATATTTTAAAACGAAACCAACCCGTGGGAGGCTCTGAGGGCTCTGCCCCCACACATTCTATTCAAATACCTTTAAAATACATTATTTTGTGTACCTAATAAAATATAATATAACTAATGTAATTAATTTTTTTACACACTTTCCTAGATTTAATGTATTATAATACATCTATTACTAAAGTTAAAAATATATTAATGTATACAAATAATAAAATCTATAAATGTTTATTTTAGGACAAATGATTGTAATTATTCGTAGATTCCATAAGTTTTTAAAAAATGGTGGTGTAAATTAGTTTAATTATTTTTTCATTTAACATAACATCTTACAAGTGGGCGTCATTATCAGCTATCTATACAAATGGAATTCTGTTCGTTGGTAAGCACATAACACGAAAATGGACGAAGGAACAATAGGACTCTTTTTTTTTTAATATTTGTAATAATTCTAATAAGATTTTTAGGGGAAAAAAATTGGAAAAGTTGCCAGGAATATTGAACATTTCTGGAAAAACTGAAAGTGCTTTTTCGATGGGATTTATTTTGTATAATCTCTGCTTATTTATAGGGTTGTCATCAGTAATATATTACTATTACTATTATAATTAGTAGAAATATGGATTGTATATTTTTTTACAAATACATTTATATAAAAAACAAATCTTTGGCACTGGCCACCGTCGAGATGTTTTCCATTGTTTTATTTTTTACATGTTTCAAATTCTGATTTTACTTGCTTAGTTACAAGTATCTAAATTACTCAAGATTAATCTTAACTTGATCTTTGGCTCGAGCAACGCTGGAAGGAACAGCTAGTATAATTATATTTTAAACTAGATAATATTTCAATTGAATGGCAGTATAATTCGTACAATATAAACTGTCGCACGATCTATTGACATATGGATACAGTCCATTTGAAAAGGACTGTCGAGGTAAATATTGAAATTATTATTGAACAAGAGTACGGTCTCGACCAGCACTGTTCGGATTATAATATAAATACAACCACGAAGATCGTCGTGTTTATAAATGTAAATATTATACGAAAGAAGCAACTATAATAATATTATTGAGTTATATCCCTTTTTTTTCAACGGCGCCGCAGCTTTCGAACGACCACCGCAGTCGGAAATAAAACCCGTTAGCGCGAAAGTCTTACGGGCTTTTCGGTTCGTTTCCTCTCATATCATTAAGCAATAATATGAAATATTTCAAGATCCTTTCTCTCTCTTTATTTTATTTTTTTACGACAACCATTCCGCTCAGGAGTGTAGCGGAGTGGTTGTTTCCTGTTTTTTTTTTAAATCAAATTCTTGTGATATTATTGTTTTTATTATTTTAATTATAACATAATAATAATAATAATAATATTGTTATATTATTCGAAACTAAATAAATATATTATTTAATTTTCGGAAAAACGACAGCTTGGCACAGAACAGTTTCACGTGACGTTATATTCATCGGTCAATTGGAAATATTCAAGCCCAGTCGGTATTTAAAACGGTTAATTTTTTTTTCAATTTCCAAGTCAATTTTTTTAATTACGAAAAAAACAAAAAAAAAACACCGAAATATTACGAACGGAGGATATATTAATGGTATGCCTACCAGTTTAATAATACTGTAAAGTTGTTTGCAATTATTTCGAAGTCTTTTTGATAATTATTATAATACTTATATTATTTTAAACTAACCATTTCATCATGGATAAAAAAAAATTGATTTAGGTACAAATATATTAAATTTAAGATTCACTGCATTTTTTCTCTTTTAATGTTACAAATAATTATCGGAATCAGCAATAATATTATAGTTCATTTCTTCCTTTTTACTGATCTGGTATTGCGTCTTGGCCCACAACTAGAATGTTAATTTCACACTAAATTATTCTATTATCATCATATCTTTATTAATGGCTTGAGACTTGGACAACAAGTTTATAACTATAACATTTTAGGTATAATAAGCGTTTTATTTTCACATATCTCGATGAAATATTCCATTAAATATTTCAAGAAAAATAAATTTTATAAAATTTTAAAACCCCAATTATGATGGTGTGTGTCACACAATACGGCGTGCGATATGGTTATCATTACGAAACAGTTAGGCACAATTGCTTGTAATATTTTATTGTGGCGAAGTGTGCCCGTGACCTATGTTGTAATACATCGTGCATTCCGGAGCTGAAGGAAAGTTTTCCTCGAATATATATATATATATGTGTGTGTCACAGACATTTAAATCTGGCGTGCTTTTGGGCTTACGATTAATTGAAAGTTTATGAGGTCGGGTTCCCGGCGGACCTACACCGCGATATCGAATTCCTTCGGTATTGTTATACCGCCGTCAACATTAAAACAATTATTTACACACATATAATATGGCATCAAGCGAGCGAAATCATCTCGAGCAACGATAATAATATTGTTATCGTTACTATTATTGTAGCAGACCGTCTTGACTATGATTAAATTCCGACGAGGTGTCCCTGGCCTAAGGCGTCTCCGATCGCAGGCATTGTGTTATTTCGTCGAGACTAATAAAATTTTGTATTCCACAACGACATTAACACGACATGCTTCGGACCTACAAACATTTCGAGAATAAATATTTATATTTTTTGGTCGACATTATCGCAATTTGTGGGTGGGCTGGGAAAACGTGAGCTGCTTCAGCTCGATTTACACCGAAATTCGAAACGTCTGCAGCAGAGACCGACAACGTCTTAACAAACGACCCGATTTACCGAAATGCTGCTCTGAATTCAAAAGAATGATTGGACGTGGTCCTCCGAACGAGTATCCAAACGCGTCAGTCGTAGGGTGGGTGGGCGTGATAAAAAGTTGCGTCGAATGCAATGAATTATGAATTTATAGATTCAGAAGTAAAAGGATGCTTTTTTCATCTTTCACTATGACTCACATACGATGACAAATTCAAAATGCGGGTATTTTAACGAGATATAAGGACGATGTAAAATTTGCACTACAATAGTACGAAAGTTACCGAGTTTACATGCCGGAAAATGAAGTAATTAATACTTATAACAAACAGTTGGACATTGCATATTTTACCGAACATGACAAATTATTATCACCAAATACTCAATTATTTATTTTGTTTTTTTCAGCCAAATCAATTGTAATTACTTAATTATAATAAATTACATCAATAGCAGTATAGCTAATACGTATACCAATTGATCTATAAGCTTGTACGAAGTTTATTTAAAATTCGTTTTATGGTAAAAAATAAATACACAATTAAAATACGACTTAATTAAATAAATATAATATAGTAGATCTATATGTTATTAAAAAAATTAAAATTATCTTAGGATAAGGTATAAGATATTATGTTTAGACATACGTTTTGACTTTTTATAATTTTATCAATACACACATTATCATCAAGTTCATTAATTATTTTATTCGTTGCCTTTTTTATTTGATTTTTATTAATTATATCATTAGTATTATTAGAATGATTACACATAAACACAGTGACGGATTTAGCGTTTTGGCGCCCCCCCCCCCCCCCATTGCTATACTAAGGAACCAACAATATTTGGTCTATACCCTTCTCTTAAAATTGTATTCACTTTTTTATCAAAAAAAAAAAATTTACTATATTAAATCTTTAAAATAGAAAACTTCTAAAAATAAAACATTTCATATCTATTATTTTACTTCAGATACCATTATTAGTTATGACCAGTACAAATAAACAATGCTTAACGTCACATAACGGAAATATAAATAGCCAGATATGAAATAGGTAGTAAACATTGAACACAAAAACATAGCTATCATATATACCTATAAATAATATTTAAAAATAATTGGTATAAAATCTTTGAAAACATTTATTAAAATTAAATTAAATGAAAACTTTCTTTTTTACAATTACAAAATAGATAATTTATACAAAGAATTGTTATTTATTAAAATAAATTAAAACATTATATCAGTATTTTCCGTCTGTTTTTTTGCTCTGCAAAGGATTTTATGATGTCTTCGTATTCTATATTTGCTGTAATTTGGTTTTCAATGCACAATATTTATCACAAAATAATTATCAGTTTGGTCAGAATGTTCAGATATATTTGAATAATTTGTAATGTAAGAATTAAAAAACGAATCCAATTTTTTAGTTTGATTGATAACCTTTTTTTGTTTTGATATTTGTCTATACTGCGCACTACTTAATTTTGTTTTTTTCATTTTATGATGATCTCGAAACTACTAAAAACAAAATAAACCGATTTAAAATATAAACCTAACCTTTATTTACCTGTATATTTTTACTTTTATGAAAATTAATAAATTATAATGATTTTAATTTATGATAAAATAATTAAAACTAATATCGTATTAATATGATATTATAAACTAATTAACTGTAATTATATTACCTTAATTAATTATAGGGCAGTAACAAAATAAAATTTGAATTTGCTCAACTCTAATAGAATTTGACATTGAGTAAAATATAAATAATGCAAGTATTAAAGTATAAAATATATAAATAGGAAAAGTACAGTATACTAGTGTATATACTATAAAGTATACTGTATACACTATAATACTGAATACTGTATATTAAAATAAAAAAAATATAAAATATTACCATAAGCGAATTTACAATATGTTTATGCGATCCTGAATAATACTTAGGTATAATATTTTAAATTATTATAGCCACACGAACTATCATTTGTTTGTTTATAAGATAATAATTTATTACCAACAAAAATGTATTATTAATGAATTAGGTGTTACACGCTACATGACTTAACTTATGTAATATATGTGATGAAAACAAAATTAAAACTTCAACAAAAGTAGGAAAGAAATTAGGTTATAAAAACAGATCTACAAGTACAAAGTTAGGTTAAATAAAATAATGAAAAAGTAGGAATGTACTTTATTACCTTTTAAACTGCTCTCCGCCTTTCCGTCGACCGTCGTCACTCATCAAATGCCAACAATCAAATGATCATTTGTAAATTTTAAACGTGAGAAGTAAAAGGTTTATTTTATTGGTCTTGCATATAATAATATTATCAATAGCCATTAGAACCATAGACGTATAATGTAATAGACTAGGAATGATAGCTGTTTTACGTATAATACATTGAAGCCAACATATGTGCGAGAGAAACAGACTGTGTTGCGGTTTTATCAGTGAATTATACGTCTATTATTAGAACACACGGTCGTACTTTCGTAGGCAGACGCAGGCCAAAGACGTGATTGCGGCCTGCGGGTAGTGGTATAATGACGATTTATTGTTACTGAGAACATGTATAATTACTGATATCTTTTCGAAAATAACAAATAAGTAAATATTTAACAGTTATATTTATGTTTTCTGAAAATACCTATACTTGGATGGTCGCATGTTCCCAATAAGTACATAGGTACTAATAAGTTATTATTTATTAATAATAACTAGTAACTAACTGTAGTTATTTTATTACACATGAAATATTTTCAAATTGTAATAATAATTGTAATATTCTTACTATAGCATATTATAGGTACGCATCATACAATGTACATATTAATATATTATAACTTTTTAAAATTATTTTTATTCGTGTTTATATAACAAATATAAAAAATAAAATATTCCTCATAAATCAATAATAACTCTCAATTCTAAAAAAAATGCCGCCCTCCCAAAAAAGCCGAACTAGGCTATAGCCTTTTAGCCTGCCCCCTAATCCGCCACTGCATAAACATTTTATTAGACTCTTTACTTCGTTGTATAAATTGTTGAATATAGTTTTCCCCACGTAATCGGAGGAGTTTCTAGAACGTCTTAGTAATGTATATAACGGTTTAATGTATATTCCTGCTTTTCTGTATATTATAATATTCTCTTATATTTTAAACATGATAACATTTTGAAAATATTTTAGTTCCTTTTCTGTGCTAATTATTATAGATATTTTACATTTTTGACTTATAATAAATGCTTGTTTTTTATATTTTAATAAAAAAAAAAACATGGAAATATATTACAAGTTTCCTCATAAATTGTTTTCACAAAAACCTAAAGTCTCAAAAATACAAAATAAATTCAATTATTTTTATTTTATTTTTTTATAATTCAAAACATATTATTAATAGGAAATTGATACGTCTTATATTAGGCGTCTATTACTTCTTATATTAATGAGTATACACAATACAATTTTCAAAATATTTAGATAAATGTTGACTTTTTATATCATGTACACCTATTCTCGCCGTTCAATAGTATTACTAGGTAAAAAATTAAAAACCACTTGTAACATTATATCAACTAATAATGCAGTTATTATTTTGTTACATATTATGTATATTTTTTGGGGGAAAAGTTAGTTTAACTAACTTTATTACTAATAGAAAAATAAATAACTAATCGTAATATAAATATGTACAATAAATAAATATCCTTAGAAATATAAGCAGATAGATTATCTCTGCTAAGAAACTTCGTTGTCATATACAATGATTTATATTTTTGAATTAAAATTTAATACACCATTACAGTAACTTACTCAATGTCTTTGTAGATTAGACATTTACTAAACATCGGGACAGCAGAGGAAAATCTCCGGATTTTTCATTTAAATTTACATTTATTTAAATTCTGAATATATTAATTTTCAAGTAAACTAATGACTATTTAATCTATATATTTGAAAATGTATATGTAGATTATCATACTATTTAAGGAATACCGCTAGTTGTTTATCTTTTTTTCAAATCAAAACGACTATTTTAATTTAAATGTTGAGCATAATTCTTTAATCAAACTATTCACAAAAAAAAATTAAATACCTTGTATCATATATGGTAATTGTAAAAATGTTTCTACAGATATTATATTTTCAAATGAATGTAAGAAAAAAAGTTGAGCATATCAATAATTCAAACATTTTGAACAAGAAGTTTTAGTGTTTTTGAACTAAATGTTCTCAAAAAAGTCCTCTTTGATAATATGTTTAATAGTTTATGATTTGAAAATTATAGTAAGTACCCAGTGAATATTTATATATTGCAATTTTACGATTTTTAAAAACTCTCTAATAGCAACTATAGATATTTGAGAAAATATTACGTTTATTATATTTTAATACTTATATATTCTATGTAAAACTACTAATAAGAACTTTGATACATGAAGTCAAATACTCAGCTTTAAGACTATTCTTTCGATTTAGATACGTGAAAATTGACAGAAAAAAAACAAATTTATAGTAAAAAAAAAAAATTGAAAGTTTTCATTGCAAAAACAATTATATCTGTATCGTCACAAAAGGGCATTCTTTCGATGGTATAAATAATATCTTAAAGTATTTGAAAATATGGCCTTTATCTATTTTAAGTGTAATATTATTATTTAAAAATACCAAAAACCAGTGTTTGATAGAACGTATTGTTATAATGTTTAAACGGTGGATGATGCTATTCAATGAATCTGCAGCATACTTTGTACAAATGTGTAAACAGAGTGTAACAGAAACACCTGACAAACTAAATTACTTTTGTTCTAATCAATATTTTTTTTAATTTTTTGTTTTAAATATAATTTACAGACACTTGCGTTACAAAAACAATATATGCTAGTTTTTTTGTTATTTTCAAATACACGGAAACAAATTTAATACAATTACATTTTTTTTTTTTTTGGAAACATTCAAAACAGCCAATTCGTAAATCTAATTTTTAGAAAAATTTTAATAGCAAAAACATTTATTTTGGTCAAGTGTAGTTTATTTATTACAATTATCATTATTTTTTCGAAAACAATTATTTTAAAACGGAATAAATTTTTTCTAAATATTATTTTTCAAACATCAGTCGATCTTAAATTATATTATTTTCATACGTTCACCTTGTATCAATGTTTCATTTTTATTTGCCAGTGCTTTCTGTTACACCTTTCACTCAAGTCGGTGGTTATCATTACTGTACATATTTAAAAAAAGGTCGTCGTTCAAATTTACACATTTTTATACATCAATTCTGCACAGTTTCCTCAAAATCAAATTATTTAATACCCCATACACTAACATTATGTATCAATAACGCATACATTTATCTAAAATCAAATTATCGTTTAGAACCGGTCATTCATATTTAATCAAAATCATAAGATCTTAAATTCATATGATCATTTTTCAAGCAATGAAATAACTTTAACAGAATATTTAAAAACATTATAGGGTGTAAATTTATTCCAATCTTAGTTTTATCTAATCACTTTATTTCATCTTATTATAGATATAAGTATATTTAATTAAAATTAAATTTATAAATTCTTAGAAATTGAATTATTTTTGTTACGATTTATTTAATGACAATAAACGTTTAATTTTTAACTGTCAATCGATTCGCGTATGGTATTGAACAGTGTAAAATGTGCGGTCATGAATGGTAAGCGTCTCTTTGTAATATATCACAAGCATATACAGAATATCTCACGAAGATCTGACATATTTAATAATTTTTGTTGTATTCAACATTCAATTTTTTTTTTTGTTTAATTTATAGACGCTTGCGCTATATGTATAATATAAAAAAAAATGTTTTTATTTTTTAATAAAATAAAAAAAATTTTTTGAAAAATGTAAACTAGCCAATTTGTAAATATGATTTTTAGAAACATTTTGATGGTGAAAATATCCCTTAAAGTACAATCGTTTATTTTCTACAATTTTTTCAAGTTTTTAGAGATTTGCATTATTTTCTCCTTTATCTTAATAAAATAAACCATTATCGTCAGTTATTACCGATAACTAGTTACAATGACTATTAATGATTTATTTTTTTTAGAATTTCTAAAAACTTGAAAAAATTGCAGAAAATAAACAATTGTACTTTAACGGATATTTTCACTATCAAAATTTTTCTAAAAACCATATTTACAAATTGGCTAATTTACATTTTTCAAAAAAAAATTTTATTTTCACTATTAAAAAACAAAAATATTTTTTTTATATTATACATGTATAGCGCAATCGTCTATAAATTAAAAAAAAAAAATGAGTATTGAATACAGCAAAAGTTATTCCATATGTCAGATCTTTGTGAGACATTCAGTATATATTTGCACCTATCTAACGAGCGTAAGACAATAATATTTATATTAATAAATATATGGCCAATGTCGTATAAGATTCGATTTTTCTGTCGTTCCGCCGAGACGGGACAACTACACGGTTTTCATTTTATCGATATATTAAGGGTGTGGGTAGGCATATAGGCACCTCTGTAATGTCCGCAGGCAAATCGAGAAACGGCAATTCCCAGTGTACCGTACATCAAAACGATCATAGAGGTCTGCCGCGTAAAGTGGCCCTCTAAATTTGTTTTATTTTCTCTCGGAAGTCTATGGATTATATTGGATCGTCCACACACCGACAAACTAAATGAAAATGATGCGAATTTAAGGGTCCGGTGAAAGAACCGGTTATCTCCACTTTTTTCCGAAATGTATGTTTTTACATTTTCTGATAAAGAATAATTTTGTTTACATTTCGGTGCAATAACCGCAAAAAATTATAAAGATAATTAATTTCGAAAAAAATTTTTTTTCAAATGCAAGTCCTACTACAAACACGTTATTAGTTTTGGCGCTGGCATTTAAATATGATTATCTTCAGTACCAAAGTAACGAAATTTAAAATACATTCTACATAACGTTTACTGTTTATGAATCTTAAGTGTAAATAAATTGTTTCGATTTAAATCGATTCCCGTTACCCGTCCATAATTTCGAAAAACACTGAATGAGCATAAATTGTGTGTACAATATAGTTTTATATGGGCATACGCTGAATGCCAAAAGTAAAAAATTCGATAAAAGTTATTTCGTACAAATTAAAAATCTGTTTTCAAAGACTTTTATTATTATATAGATACTATAATATTTTTATCCTTTTTTTAGTTTTCGTTCATAAACGATGAAAAAAAAATCAGACCAAACTGTAAGACCCTTTTGATTGTTTTATTTTAAAAAAATAATATAAAAAACATAAAATTGCAAATTATTGATCTCGGACACAGGTGTGCGCAAAATAAAGTAAAAAATAACCACTAAAATTATAAATCAACGGTTTCTGTTTTATAACTTAGCTGCTTAAAACTTTCTACTTAAACGCTTGATTATAATTTTTCCATAAAAACACTGGATACCACACGGAACAAAATATTTAATCACATTTCGATATTATATTACAATATCAGTCTCGCAGTTAGTGGTTATATCGTAATGAAGGTAACACAAAAAAAAAAAAAAAAAAGAAAGAAACACGACGTGCGTCTTATAAAATATTCGCATTTTGAAAATCACCGATGTTGTGAACACCGTTGTAAAAATATTATTATACAAATCAGTTGTCCTTCTGTACAAAGTTATTTTTTAAGCAGGCTCTATTTTTATGTTTAAATTATGCACGTTACAGTAGAAACCGGTTATAATGATTATAGGTGCGAATGTTATGACGGTTATTTTGGATTAAATTGGAAAAATATTTTATCTATTTATGACTTTACTACCTAACCTACGTCAGTGACGCGCCATCCAACCTTTGGACTTCGAAAACGCGCGACCGAGCTATCGGTCGCCGGTGCCCCGCCGCCGGCTCGTTGTCGTTTTCCGTCCGTCTGTCGGAACAGTTATTTTCCGTGCACCAAGCCGTCTGGCCGGTCATCCTCGCGCTCACGATTCACGTCGTTTTGTCCGCCCGTGTCACATTCGACTTGTTTTGTTTTTATTGTCGCCCGCCCGATCGGCGTTATGCGACACGACCGTTGTTCGCCCGCCATTGTTCCTGGACGCCGTCAACTACCACCGACATCCATTCCCCCCCCCCCCCGACACAGGTCGTACATTTTTGTTATATTATATTGTCTCGCCAATCGTGGTACAAAATTGTAGTTATTATTAATTATTATGTTTGATTTATCTGGCCGATCGTCCGCGATCGCGCACGTCTACTAACCTCAGTCTTCTTAAGTTCGGCCTATTGCACAGTCGAAAAATATACCGCGTTTTCTTTTCACATTATTTATATTCAAAACACTGCCGTTAGACCTGGGGTTTCTCGCGCTCGTCGCTTGTCCAGCAACGGTTTTAGCGTTCGATCGGTTCGACCCGCCACACACACGGTCCGCTCTTGTCTCCCCTTCGTTGCCAGCGATCGTTCGATGCAACGACGAAGTCTTCACGCGCGACGGGTTGCGTGTTTGGCCGCCGTCTGCGCGCGCGCACGCGTACATTCCGTTTCCCGGCTTCGTCGCGCGCAGCCGCTGACGCACAACGCTAATTTCATCGTCGTTTTGAATTTTTTAAATACAATGTGAATTTAATTTTAAAATCATAGTTCAATGATTACACATTTTTTTTTTTTTTTTTTTTACTCTTGTTTTTTCTGTATGTATTGTAGTTACGATTTAGTAGTAAAATTTACTAGTAGAAATATAACACATTAATTGTAATAAAATATGTTCATATATGTAGTTGTATAATCGAGTTATAAAATTTTTTTTTCGTTATTTTGGTTATAATAACTATCGGTTATTATGATTAATTTTTACTAGTCCCTTGAATAGTGATGTATCACTCTGATATAACTCTTAAGAAGAGTTCGTTTTTCACATTATAGGTATATATTATACAAATTCATCGCCTATATAAATAATTACAAATACTAACACAAATATTACAACTATATTTATGTTGTATTAAGAATATCATTTTTTTTTTTTTTAATAACGTACTTATTATATATTATTATAATATTATACACGTACCTACTTCAAGTATAATGTATTATATTGTCTTATAAATAATTGAATGATTGTTAAAAAACCAATTATTAACAACTTTTAGTAACTATACGAAGTAATTGCTCACTAGTAAATTCTCCATAGATGCTATTTATATATCAATTAAAATTATATTTTTTTAAGTATAATATAGTTACGACTATTACCTGTCATAGAAAACGGAAGTTAATTAAGGCTTTAACTGTTTCAATGCAAATGTGCAATAGTGCAATACAATACTACACTCTTTATCTTTTTAATTATAAAAAACCCAACATGATCAGACTCTAATATATTTTAAGCATATAAACCTTTCAAAGGTTTAAATTTGACGGTGGTATTCGTTTGTTACGTATTGTCATAATATCATAATATGCGGCTAGGCCTACCAAAACATTTGACAATCGTTAAACCTACAATATTAGGTGATCGGTTTTTAGTAAAAAAAAAAAAAAAACAAACATTGTTTTGAAGAAGAGGGATAATATGAATTTTAGTAATTTAAATATAAATTAGGCAAATTTAGATTATTATTTTCATTCCCGTGTGTGACTTCGTTATGGATAGTTCGGCATAACATAAGTGCATTTTTTTTTTTATTTTGCTTAAATGCTTTAAATGTGCTGTGTATTCTTGAATAGTTTTTATGTTTGGATTTTCAACGACATTTTATTAAAACGTGTACGGGTGAGTAAATCAAAGTATTCTAAAACGTTTAACTGTAATATACTGAATACTTACTATACCTATTCCAAATGTATTATTAATTAATAATAATTTTTAATTTTTATTCACCAAGTATAGTTATAAAATACATATTATTATTAAATATAATAAATTATTAACAAAAACCTAGTTATATGATTTAGATATTTAAATTATTTTATTATAAACCAACAAATTAATTTTAAACAAGATTATTTTCAGGGAAAAACTATTTTAACGAATATTTAAATTATTCAATAAACAATTAAATAATATATTATTCATCGTTTGTTTGAAATGTTTATTAAAATATAAATAGACTTTTATAATTTTTTATTTGATACTTAATTTTAATTTTATATAATAATAATTATGTTTTATTAGGTAAATAAAAAAAAAATCATTAAAAATTGAAAACATTTTTTAAAAAATGATTATTTCATCATATTTATATACTTATAATACTTATATAATATGTTCAAATTGTATACATCTATGTACCTTCTGTATGCCTATTATAATTACTATCCTCACCCAAATTTATTTTAATTTTTGTACATAACTTAGTAATAATTAAATATTATATTATGTTCTTCTTGGCTTTTTTAAAGACTAAAATTAAGAATAATGTTAATAGGTATGTTAAAGAATTATAATATTGTGTGATATAGTTTGATTTGTTGTATAATTCATAGTGGAAATGATGAATTGCGTACATTTCCTCAGCACCTATTCTCATATGTATCTACCACCAAATACGAATTACGTAATTTTAAAATTTAGTATTAAATAATGAAACCGAAAAATCTACCCTAATATCATTTAGCTACGTTCTGAAACCTCCAATACTAATCTATTTTTTTTTGTTTGTTGGGTATAAACAAATAAAAGTTGAGTTATACAAATAATCACATAAATTTCATATAAAATAGTAAATATCTTTTTGCAAAAATAGTGAAATAGTGAAATTCGTGTGAAGCGGTGGGAACGTACGCCTACACACATATTCATACCAAACGTCATACAAGTACATAAATACTAATAGTTATAAAAAATTTAGTAGTTCAGTAAATGTAATTAAAATAAATAAGTAGTTAAATAATATGTGTTATGTGTTAATTATTGATATTATCGCATATTAATATTAGAATCTTACATAATCTATTGGTTGTTCATCATAATGTATAATCAGTTTTATTAGAAAATTATTTTTACATTTTTTTTTACATTGTACTCTAAACAACTTTCATTCTTCACTATATAAATATAGTACTTAAATATCATAATAATTATTGGCCTTTAAACTTATTAGTCATTAAATAACCACCTGTTAAATGCAATTTTTCGGTAACACATTACGTTTTTTATTATTTAAAAAAAGTTAATAGCTTAAATAATATGAAAATAGTAACTTCACTTGGTTGAAATAAAAATTAAACATATATATATATTAAAATTTATCAATTATGTATAAATAAATAAGCATAAATATATATAATTTGAATAAAATATTTGGTACCTGAAAAATTTAGTTTTTAGTTTAGAATTATGAAATACCTAAATTTGCACACTAATGCACCTAACAAATGATATGATTTGTTTTAAATTTTTTTTATATTTGATTTATTGATTTGTGGGTTACACGTATATATATAATTTTTTTATTTTATTTTTTAATACTTAAAACAAATATTATGAAATATAATTTTTTTAAAAATTCAAAACACTCAATTTGTAAATATAATTTTTAGAAAATTTTTATTATAAAATTATTTTTTTAAATTGAGTAGTTTGTTATTTTATGATTTTTTAAAATGTCAATTTTTTTAAGTCCACATTCGTTATTTTGAACAGTAATAACTTTTTAAAAAATATATTTAGATTTTCACAAGTATCTATTTCAAAATTATTGATTTTACAATTACGTGTGTTTTTTTCGTTGTTTGTGTCTTTCACCACGTTTAAAAGCAGTTAAAGTAGAAAAGCCAGTAAAGGTGCTACGATTTTCTCATCAGTATCTTTTTCGGTAGGAAAGTGAATATCTAGTTGGTACTTGGGGGGGGGGGGGTCAAAAGTAAAAAAATTCTTTATAGCTTTCAAATGAGTCGGAAAAAACAACAAAAAAATTAAGAGAAAAACGGGAATTTTTACGTGAAGCCAATTTTTGACAAAATCAATTTTTATTTTTGTGTAACAAAAGAAATAATGACTGCAGATACATAGAAATTTCACAAAATGTTTACATAAGCAATTTCTATATACAATAAAATTTTCAATATGAAAATTTTAATTATCTCTGATATTGAATAAACCTGGAACTGAGATACCATTATGCATAGTTAGAAATGATTTTAACCATGTCATGCACTTAATGAGTACTTGGCCTGAAATAAAATCAAATACTTTTAGAGTAAAAAAAAATTATTTAAGGTCTATTGGTTTAATAATTGTAAGTACTAACTTTATTTATGTCAAACATTTATTAAAAATAATTTTTATCGTTGCTTTACATGAAAACTGAAGGAAATAATAATAATAATCAGCATAGAGAATACGAAATTACAAAAATTTATTTGAAACAACGAATTACTACCCATACAACAGATTATGATCAGAGAATTACAGATATTGACAACACGAAGGACAATACAAATTTAAAAAACGAGCCTGTAACAATTAATGATATTGATAATACTATTTTAAATGAAATTAAATGTATTTATCACCTCTGTGTTCAAACTTGAAATGACGAACCTAATAATACAGGGGATCGTGATAACATACAGTTTTGTCCAAAAATCGCAAAACATGTATTAGATTTTTGTAAATTGATACACTTGACTCAATGAATATATTAGCAGATATAAATAAATTCTATAAACAAACAATAATAGAGAAAAATGCATCAAGTGATGACGAAACAAACAGTACCAAGAGATCATCAATAAATAACATTTCTAATGACAAAAACGAATATGAGCCAATCTTTGAATTTGAAGTTCAAAATGAAGCCATGCAAAAATATGATAAAAAAGAACCAATATTATCAAACTATTCATTGCCAGAAAAAAAAAACTTAATAGAAAAATTGTATGATGATCCTACCGCACTTGAGAATTGGAAAGAATTAGGGTATCAAGTGGGTAAGAAAAAAAAGAAAAGGGACAAACCTGGACAAGGATTCTACTACTATAACGACAACAGTCGTACCAAAAGCAAAGTAATTAGGCCTCTGGGAAATAGAAGTATTTCAGATCTAAAAAGTATTGAAGTTGATAACAAATTATATTGCATAACAAATACATGCGTATAGTCCAAACAATGTGTAACTCATATGTTGATAGTGACGTATATGCTGAATGGCTTAATACCTATTGGTATAACTATTGTACTAATATACTTTTTAAATTGGTTATTAATGAAATTAGAGATGGCATAACTTCACAAACGTATAAAAAACGAGAATATATTTTAAAGTCTATTATTTCAAAGTATAAACAACTTAATGAAACACCAGATGGCGTAATTATATTAAATTTTGCATGTAAAGCTAATAACATGTATCAACAATTATTTGAAAAATATCCATCATATACAGAAGTCAAAGAATACTTGTAGATTATAATAGTAATAGTAGAAATAAATTATAGACATTTTAGGAATTGAGCAAATGTGGTAAACGCATGCATCAAATCGTCGCGTTTACGAACTCGAAATAATAAATTATATCTCAAGTTATATCATATGCCAGTGAATATACATTGTCATTTTTAAGGATAAAGTAAGACTGTCATTGATTAAAGTTAATACATCTAGATATTATAAAAAAATGAATGTTTATCTGTATGTCCTTTATGCACTCCTACTATTTATCTGATCGCCATAAAACTTTTAGAAGTTGTTGAGTACATTCCCGCGAAGGTTTCTGGCATATATGTATATAACATCCTATCCTACGTACATAGTGTACGCTACAAATTCTGGGAAAACTGAAAGTGCTATTTTTGATGGGGATATATGTATATAATATTTATTTATTCATAGGGTTATAAATGGTTATATATTTTATAACTATTATAATTAGTAGGGATATGACATATACATATTTTTACAAATACATTTATAAAAAAAAAAAAAAAAATAGTTACATATAATTTATATTTATGTTGAACCACTTTTACGGATTATTATACTTAGTATAATTTGAATAACTCAGAACTATTCATTATAAAATTTTGATTTAGATACATCAACATTTTCAAGAAAATCATCAACTAAATAGTTTGTAGTAAAAATGGGGGTTCTAATTTGAAAAATGGAAGTTTATATCACCACAGGACACACTTTAAGTGGAATCAGTGACGTATTTATGGAAGGGGTTCCTCCCCCCTACACCAACCAAGAAAAAATAATTTGAAGACGTCAAATTTTAAACATATCAATAATATAATAATTTTAGTTTGTTTATTTTATAAAATATAATAAAAAAAAAAAATTTAAAAATAAATATAAATATCGCTTATAATTAAATTGTAATCGAATAATAATAATAAAAACAATCGACCGCACATCCGAACGTCATTCACACACACATGGTATATAAATAATCTGATATGGGGAAATGATCGGTTGACCAAAATATCGATATCTTAGTCCGTGAGTCGTGACTATTGTCTGTTGGGCCGGCCGCACACCAAAAGAGCAAAACTGTGCAAGTCATCGTTAGTCGTAAAATTGTAGTTCAGTATTTCAGTCACCAACATGTATTCCGACGAAGAAGTGGTCATAGTTAAGACTGAATAGAAAATTTAAAATAATACGTTACGTGTTTATTATTTGTTAATATATTATGTAATATGTGGAATATGTTTATAATTACCTTTATACAAAATGTTTAACGTGTGGGACTTCTCTACCTATTTTTAAATGAAAGTGATTCCCAACACCGCGACTATAACCGCATCAGGAGCAGTCTAGACGCAATCGCATGCGCGTTTATTATTATTATATAAAATATAATACAATAGGTATTGTAGATGTACAAAATGTCATCAAAAATTGTATTTTCATCCGAAGATGATAAAGTTCTTTCAGAACTTGTTGGATGTCATCCGTGTTTGTATGATATCATGAACTTTTTTTGATGAAATTTGATCAATTAGCATTTCTTCTTCTTCGATTTCTTCCAATAACATATTTATCAAAAAGTTTTTCTTTTGATAACGTAACATGATCGAAAATTACAAAACCACTTGTGATCAATACAACGTACAAATGTATAATATAATAACTCATTGGATATTAAATCTAAAAATCATGCGCCGCGCGTCTCTTGCGGTGCGTTTTGTAGTTGTTGGGAATCAATAGGCGGCCGCGCGGCCAAAATTAGAATCGCGCCGCGTCAGTCGCACCGGTCGCGTGTCTCTAGACGCGTTCCAAGGAATCGCACCATTAGGAATCACACCTTAAAGCAGGTTACACACCACGCGTTTTAGACGCGGCGTTCGAACACCAAAAATAAAACACTTATCAACATATGGGACATTTGTTCACACCAGGGAAAAAACCGCGCGTCCGAACGCGTCCTAACGCATCGAAACGCGCTGGTTTAATTTCGAGCGTTTCGGATGCGGCAATATTTATAATTAAACAATTAGAGAAAATATTTTCCATGTTATTATTCACACTGGGCGTTTGCTACGTCGCGTTTTACAGCGTTTCAGTTTATACTTTATAATCAGTCTATTTGGTTACCAGACGTCCAGACATTAGGACGTTAGTTTAGACTTTATTTGTTAATAGTCAGTCGGTAAGTCTTGAATAATAATTAAGTATTAACTAAACAGTTCATATACTGTTGAATATAATATTAAAATGTATAATACTGAAGATTTTATACTAGAAATAAATAAAAATGAAGAATTGTGGAATACAAGTAAGAATTTATTTCTTTAAAGTAAATGTGATGCATTACATACCTATATTATAATAAAATATATCATTATATTCATCATAGAGTTGACATCATATCATGATCGAAATCAGATACATGTGGGATGGACAGTTGTGGAAAAAGCACTAATTGAAAACTTTGATGATTTCCCGCGTGTATGTTTGTTTCAAAAACAAGTTAAAACGCGTACACTAGCGTCTAGAACGCGAAGTGTGTAACTAACCTGTCGCGAGCGTTTTGAACGCCGCGTTTTTAAAACGCGTACGCTAGCGTTTAAAAACGCGTGGTGTGTAACCAGCTTAAATGTGCGATATTGTGACAATATTATATTATGTTCAAATATTAAGCTATTATATTTAAGAAAAAAAATTGATATCAAAAGAGATAAAAAAACATTTTCAATAATACCTGTAATAACTAGATGATAAGTGACATAAAGTCCTGGTCTGTTAAAATGGGATGGAAAATTTTTTTTTTCTGGGACTCAATTAGTGCAGTCTCGAATGTCAACCCATAAGTATAATATTATATATAAATCTGGGACTCAATGAGTATATGTCGTTAAAACCATGTGTCATATATAATTAGTAATTACTATCTGAATAACCCGGAATCGCTCGTGTGTTAAATGATCGATTCGTATATACATTGGTTTTCTATTATGATTAAACTATTTAAAGCTTAGCCATGCAATATATATATATATATAACAATTTTTATAATTTAACTCAATTTATGATATTTACAAATGATTCTAATGATTTTATACACATATTATTATTAACAACTCAGTAGAGTATTTGAAACGACTTTGTAAAAAAAAAATCGTTAAATTATTTAAATGACACGCTAAAAAATCATAATCTTTAAATACAATACCCCTTCCCCATCGGACAAAAAAATGAAAAATCGGGCAATGTGGTAACACTCAAAAAAGTATTTGGAATAATTTTCTAAAAAAAAATTGTAAAAAAGTTCAATAGTGTCGTCAGAATATTGGAACATAAAAAAGGCCTGTTCTTTTATACATATAAGGATACACGGATACGAAATCTCCGTACTTGATATACCCGCAACATAGCTGTAATCGAAAAGTCTAATAACGTTACCATACTGGTTATACTTGGTTGTGGGTACCTAGGTACATATATGATTTATGATGAAGACAATTTATTTAATCAATCCTCTATCCATCAAGTTTTAGAATTCAATTAATTTCATACTATTTGTGGTTAAAATCCATGTCACACCACTAATAACCACGACTCAGATTTTGATTAGACGATGTATAAAGGAGAACTCTGTCGAAGTAACTCATTGGTCAGTTTTCAGCAGGACTTAATAAAAATGTGTTGCATGGTTATACGGTTAGCCAATACGATTGCACAAAGTCTTGATTACATCATTTAGAGGACTGTCATCATAACACCATTCACAAATCTTTAGAAACCTTAAACCGTATATTTTATAATATTGTTATTGCCATAATTTTAATAAATACACATGGTTTGTATAATATCAATACCGACATCAAGTATTAATATTATATTATTTGCCGTTGAAAAACAACGACTGATTGGCACACAAAAATTTTATTCGGCGGTGATTTTAAAACAAACGGCCTCGCATAATATTCAGAAAAATAATCTTCCTCATTGCCACCTTTAGGTTAGGTTAGAATCTCGCGTTTCTCATTAATCGAGGCTTAAAACCGAAATTTATCATTTTGGTTTTGATTTGATTTTAAATACAGATTTTTACTTTTTTTGGTTTTAAAAACCAGTTTATTAATTTTTTTCGGTTACAATTGTGATTTCGAAAATAAATCTTACCTTGTTTTGATTTACATTTCTGTTTTAAATAACGGTTTTAACACGTTAACTGCCACCTACTTTTTTCGTACATTGCCCGGAAGGCCATGTGTACATTTTTGTGTACACGCCATAAATTGTCAAACTTGCTTTCATGTACATTATTATGTACACTGACGTTTTTGAACTCACCATCTCCGTGTACAAAATTCTGACACGGTACTGTTGATTTTAGATAGGAATATGAATCTCATGGCCCTTTAGACCATTTCTATATTTTTAGCCAACATGTAGCAGTACTTGTTACTATTGTAATCTACTTTTAATTTTGACTAATTTTAGACATTTGAATTGAATGTATTCTCTAATAAATATTAATAAAAATACAATTATGTATATGATTTTTATTTTACATATTCCAATTTGATATAATATAATTATTAAAAAAAAATTTTACGTATTACTTATAACATTATTTTTTTTATAAATGATACCTTTTTAATTTTTACAATGTTCAAAAAAAAATTTCCTTTATGGATATAAAATAAAAAATAAATTTGCGTTGTTTACTAAATTACCTATGCCTTTTTTGTTTTGTGAGCTATAAAAAAGCATAGATACTGGGAATTTACAAATAATCTAAAAATATACTCAGATAATACTGTAATAACCTAATAATAATATTAACGAATATTACTATGTCTGGTCTAGGAGGCCACGTGTACATTATTTTGACACGGTCTACATTTTGAATTTTCCTTGTGGAAATGTCTTTTTAAAATACTATAAAACATTATGCCAAATAACAAAACATTTGTGATAAAAAATTTTCTTTTTAGATTTTGGCAAACATACAAAAAAATGCCTATGTATGAACGACTATTTTCCCGTGTACAAAATAATGTACACATGGCAGTTGATGTGTTAAATTTTTTTTTTTTGTTTAGATACTAATTACGATTCTGATATCGACCAGATGCAATATTATCAGAAGCCAAACAAAATATTCTAAAGGGACAATGTATAATAATATTCGAAATTGAGTTTGTCGACGAACGCGATGTATAACAGTTATTACAGTATAATACTGCTATGCTAAGCAGAAGTGCTGTAAAAACCAACATGCTAGTTTTGAGATAAATTAAGTTTTCTATTTTTCATTTTATTATACCTTTGTTTTTTGTTAGTCTATTGAATTTAGTATAAATATAAAGCTTATCCACATTTATAGTTTTTTGATGAGGAATACAATAAAATAATGATTTAAAAGTATTATTCTCTTATTGTACGATTAAAAGTTACTTTTATACTATTACTTAGCAATATAAGCCGTTTATATTTTTATATACTAAGGATAAACACCGTCTAGTATAGAATAATAATTATATAAGAATATAATACTGACAAATGATAATCAGAACAAAAGTCACATTACTATTTTATCTTAACATATTGGCCAAATAAATAATAAACTTTCCAAATAATAATCACGAAGATAACAATTTAGAAAGTATTAGTATAATATATTGACATTACTTCAGAAAAAAAGTTGCGATGTTAGGCAATAACGCCGTAATTCGGGTAGACATTCGAAGTGTTATGCGAAAACGCCGTATTTATAAACATACTTATGGCGGCGTTTATGCTTAGTAAGTGTAAGATGCGGCGTTCTTGCTTGTTCTAATTTATTTTGTTACCAACGGCGTTTTCAAGAAATTATGATTGGATTTATAACCTATTGAATATAATTTTAAGGGTATTTCTTCTACACATATTGTGTAAAATTAATAAATTTATCAGATGCGGTATCTAACTCATTTTTTAAAAATTTTTCGAGGGAAGAGCAGAATAATACTCTGTGTGATAATGTAAATAAAATGTATGTTGTTTTGTATAATTTAGTCGCACAAACAAAACTGCATACTCGAGTGTACAATGTAGGTACCTACTTATTATGTAACAATATTATGTTTTCCGTCTGTATCAAATCCCACGATTCACCCGTTTTGGAGGCGGCGTGCCACAAACTATATGTACCGGCACAATAACAATTACGCGCGTGAAAACCCCCGGTGATATTAATTAATACGGTTTTTTATAATTATTTTAAACTAAATACATCGTCGAAAAACGAAGTCTAGTGGACTCCGGTGACATGCTAATTGGTCGAAACTGAATCGAAATATAAAGCGGCCGAGGGACGAGGCGCGATATTTCGAGTTTTAATTCGATAATGACGTCACGGTGGTGGGGCAAGTACAGTGTCGATTAATTTCTGGAAAATTACGTTACGGTATCCTATGATAACGGTAAAATACGATCATCATCACCATGGGTGGATATACTACTTTTGGCCTACCAGAAAATTTAAAAATAGCCCTTATATAGGAAAAATTCCTCTCGCAAGTAAATTATTATATATAAATTATATTATTCAACTCGTAAGGAACCTTCTATTAAAATTTTAAGCTTTTTGACCCTATAGAAAATTTTTTATCGACACTTATAGAAAAAAAAATGAAAATTTCATGTATATACAGTAATTTGTTTTTGAATTACAACATAAGAAAATCGATCTTTGAGAATTGGTTAGTTTATTTATTCATTATATATTCAATTTTAAAAAAAATCAAACTTCAAATGATCAAAAAAAAATAATTTGAATTTCTGTAGTAAACTTTTTTTTGTGAAAAGTCGGAAAACTTAAGAAGGAAATAAAAATTACAATTTCAAATCTTAGATATAAAATGAAAAATGTTTATAAATTTGTAACTCAAAATAGTTTGTACATTTTTGTGATTTTTACGAATTTTATCAAAATTCTAACTTCAAACATTTATAAAAAATTATTGTGGATTTACGCCTAACTTTTTTTGAAAAACCTAAGATTAAATTTTCAATTTTTTTGATAGAACGATAAATTTTTTATTTACAATAATTAAATAAAAACTAATAATAGTAAAAAATTACTTATGCCTATAAATAGCTTAAAAAAAATAATTAATGTATTTAAAAAAATTGTGTCGTATAGGAAATGCAAACATAAACATGCGGTGAAATTTTCAAGTATCTACGATTTTTCATTTTTGAGTTACACAAAAAAACGAAATCGATTTTGTCAAAAACTGATTTCGCGTGAAAATTCCCATTTTCTCTTAATTTTATTTTTATAGACGTGTAGGTTTCATAGTTAATAAAACTGTTAATAAGTATTATCATGTCAAAAATATTCTAATGCTTACACAATATTATATTGCCTCAAAATTATAAAAATTATAATCATATTATTTCACTAAATTTTCCAAATTTATTTTAAACTTATATTTACAAACCTATTTTTTGTTTATAAGACAGCTGCATGTGTCCATATGTTTTTATTAGATTATATTTATAACTTTTTTTCTGGAATATTTTTATTAATTTGTTTTATTTTTATACATTTATTATTATAAGAAAATTATTCTAATAATATATAGTATTATATTTTCATTTTAATAAAATCAAATAAAAATATGTTTCTTAAACTAATAAAGATTAACTTGTAACTGTGTACAAACTAAAAATCAATTGTTAGACCAAAAAAAAAAAATAAATAAAATAAAATGATATCGCAACGTCGTATGTAAATTCGTTCTTAATCGTATTGGTTTTTTGGGTTAGTGGTAAGTTTGTTAATTTTAATTATTGTTCTCAATCGTTCAATCGAAAAGGTAAACGTTCTCAGTCATTTGATAGTATACAATAAGTACACATAGCGATTGCATGATGTATTTTTATCAATGGCCATGTAAAATTATATTTATATTTGTGTGCGTACATATGTATGCAGTGTTGTTTAAGTTACTTTTAAAAAGTAATTAAGATACATTAATCATTAATCAAATAAAATTATAATGAAATTACTTTACTTTTAAAATAGAAAAGTAACTATGTTACTTTCTCGTAACAAAAAAAAAATATATATATATATATTTTTAATTTCTTAGCAATTTTCATTCTACAAACAACGGAACTAGAATACACTATGTTACCTATAGTAAAAATGTATAATTTAAAAAAATTGTATGAAAAAAAAGTACACAAATATATAACAATATTAATTACTTACAAGTTATAGCTAATAAAAATAGTACTAATTAATTATATCTACGTATCAATAGTTGCTCATTAAATTATATAAATGAGTATATTATTATGTCACTGCTCACAACATCAACTATATATTAATTAATTAATTAAAACCTTTTATTTATTTCATTAATTTTTATAATACAATATTATTATTTGTTTGTTGTTTTTTAAATTAATATTAAAAAATAGAGTGTTTTCAAAGTCTTTATCGCTCATACGTAATCTTTTCTTAAAATAAATGTCCCCCGCAACACTAAATAATCGCTCTACAGAAGCACTGGATGGTAAAACTTTGATCTATTTTATAAAAATATTCTTAACTAATGTCATTGAATTTAAAATTGTAAGATCAGATTTATAAGGAACTTTTATAAATCGTTCATTCTGGATATGGTTCTTCAACAACTTGATCATTGAAGATAAATTCGTCTTCACCTTGAAACGATATTGAAATTCGTCATTTTTATCAAAATTTGTAGTTGCATCAATTTCGATTGTAATAAATTATTTGCTATATTATTTTATCTCCACTTAGCCATCTTAATTTAAATTTTGGATATGATACTGCTGCTAAAATAATCGTGCTATCTTTTTTTTTATATTTTTAAACCTATTTTTCACACCTTGGACACAAGCAGTAGTTAATACTTTGCAGCAACTACCAGTTAAACTCAATTCTTCCAATTCTTTGGATAACTATTTAATTGTTGGTAAAAGATAGTCTATATAAATTGATTTGTCTTCTTGCAAAATATCAAGTGCTTTTACCAAGGGTTCCGTAACCAATAAAAAGCTAATAAATTATTTAAAATATATGATTAATATCAAAATTAAATATTATTATACGTACCATGCAATAATCGGTCATAAAATCTTTATCTTTTTTATCGAATCTAAGTATGTTTGCAACATCACATATTTTTAGGACTTTTTTTTATCCTTCTTTAATTGATCTTTTAAACATTAAACAGCTCTAAATATAGAATTCCAACGGGTCATATTAGAAATTTGAATGTAAATATTGAGTAAATCAAAAATACTTCATTCGCGACTTGATTTGACCTATCTTGCTTATTCCATAGTACTTGCATCTTTTCAAAAGTTTATCTTACTTGTTTCTTATATACTGTATTAGACAATGCGCTTTCGCTATCTTTTGTAGCAACACGACTTAAGCTGTAAGTAGCACATTTATGATGAGGTGGTAAACTATATGCAATATCCTGATCATCATTATCATTGAATATAGAATATAATTCTATAACTTCTACATTACCATCATCACCATCATCACCATCATCATTATCATTATCATGTTGAATTTAGTCTACTATACTTCTGCTGCATTCTTCATCTCTGACCTAAAATCTATGTAATATAAAAATAATAAATAATTTAGCTCGAATATTTTAATTTATTTATTTACTTAAAATTAGAAATTAAGATGATTAATTTGACAGTTGTATAAAATGTGTTTGTTTTTTATTTTATCTTAATCAAGATTAATAAATGTTTAAACTAAGGTTTTAATGATAAGTTTATTTATATATTATAAACCAGTTAGTAATATACCATATTAAGTCAATGAAAAAATAAATTTATCAATTACTATATGATATAAATTAAAAATAATATATGCATTTTTATTTAATTTTTTAATGATAAATTGATAAATTAAAACAATTTAAAATATAACACAGATATAAAGATTATGCTTACCGAAATGCTTTAACGAAATTTGATCCATTATCTTTCATCATTCTAGTAAATTTATTTGTAATTCAATATTCACAAAATACTTCAAAAATCTTTTTCGTAATAATACCATAAGTATACCTTTCTTTAATCCTATTACATGCTAAAACTGCAAACTCTGTTAATAGAGTATCGTAGTTGAACCAATGAACCGTCATTCCAATGTAACTATTGTATAAATGTTAATAATAACAATTCAAACAAAATGTTTAATGTAAAATTTAATTTATTTTTAAATTTACCTTTTGTAAACAGACCAATTATCAGAAATAACACAAACATATTTCACAGATTTTGATGTTAATTTATTTTTTAATGATTCTTTCATATTAATAGCTGTTGTAGATAATTTATGCATGAGAGTTTTCGATAAATACACTTTCGATTAGGAAAGCATTTAGCTATAATACTTGAAATTTTACTTCTTCTACAATACTAAACGGATGATTTCCCATAATCACAAACTCACGAATCATTGTATCTAATACTTCTAAGAATATAAAATATATTTTAAAAAATAATATTAATTATAATACATATTATATTATAATGTATTTTTTAGTAATTGTTTAATGTTGTAATTATTATAGGCGATTATCATAAAGTAGTATTATATTTATATAAAATACCTATCATAATTGATTACTACCTATATATTTAAAATATTTTAAATGTATTTTTTTTTTTTTTAATAGTAACAACCAATGTATAACATACCTTGATTAATAGTTGGAGGTCGAGAAAACGCATTAATGATGAACAGTTGTTTTTACTTCTTTTATATGTCATCTTCATCTAATGCACGTTTATTAATGTTTTGTGTGGTAACTCGAGTATCCGTTGAATTGTTTATTAGATCAATATTATGTTTAGCCTGTAAAATCAATTAATATTTAAATTTTCATCACATTCTTTATAATTAATAATGTGTATATAACGTGTAACAAACTAATAGTGGCCTGTATGCAATACTCAATACAAATTTAAAGTTTACAACAACAGCCAATAGGCGTTGGAATTAACGTAAATAATAATAATGTAAAATACTAAACAATTATAAAATTAAACATTCCCGCTAATATACTAATGCATGTTTGTTTTGTACTTTGGTTTGAAATAACTGTACCTTTTATTAATAATAAATAATATTACCTATATTACGGTATTTTATAATTACAATTTTATTTTTCCACAGATATTTTGTATTGGATATTTTTTTTCGAATATTACAGATCTGAATATTTTTACAGGTTAGCACATTGCGATCCGGTAAATATCGTTAATTATCGATGATATTATACAGTTATTACGTTTATTACACTTATAATATTAATAATTATCTGTAGTTTATCCGGATAAAATAGTTTTACCTTTTATCTATATTTTAGATAAAATAAAGTGTGGTTATCTTTATCTATATTTTATGTTTTTTTTTTTGTTATCTGGGTCTAAAACTGAAAATCGGCTCTATCACGTCACCCTGTGCAAGAAAGCCTCGGTATATAATACCTATATTGAGAGAGTGGCCAATTCAGTAGAGATTTTCTTTTGACCGGCCTCTGTTATCATTGATAATGAACACCATAAATCGTTCAAATTTTCATACCAACTTATCAAATGACGTGCATATTTTTTTCTTCCGACAATATTGACGACGCGTATCCAATTAATTTTGATAATAATAATAATAATAATATTATAATCGTTTTATATTATTGATACACACAAATAAAAAAAGAATCGTTCAAAACAATATTAAAAGATTTTGTTTTTTGTTGGATTTTATAACAGTAAAACTTCGACTGAAGTTATCAGCCATAACCGGAATTCATTATGATAATATTTCACCGTGGCATAGCTAAAAAGCAACAGTCAATCCGTTATTGTGCGATTAAAAATCGTCGAATTCTCAGTCTTTGTTCGCTTTAAAACTTTAATAAACTGCACGTGGTTGACGTCGTGATAAAGTATTCGTCTGTGTCGAACTCGTTTACCGATTTATATTTAATAGCTTGAATCTGAAAACGTATTATAGACCGCCGTGTACCTAAATTGCCTATATAACACGCCGGCTTACGGTTAGGTTAAGCGTATATTATTATAATAATATGCTTGTTGTGAGAATAATAATGTCAACAGTTTGATCTATTTGAAGAAAATTTGTTTTAACTCGACGAATTTGAAAACAAAAAAATGTATGCTCTTAATCTAATCACACCAAACAATTTGTAAATTCACGTGGTTTTTGTAATTTAGAATATATCTGTAGTTATAATTTTTTGTATGCAATTATAGTTACTATGCTCAAAAAGACCTTTGAAATATTTTCTTAATTATCATTAAAATTATAAAATATCCTGAGAATATGCATTTTTATTTTACTTCAATGTTTTAAAAATGTATAAACAAGTTACAACATGAAATGAAACATACATATAATAGTATACTACGAGGCTTGTCCCAAAAATAAGGTCTCCAATTTAATAGCGGCCAAGAAAAATTTTATTTTTATAAGTTGGTACCACTGATATGACCGTTAATTTCTTCTCTTTCTAAGAAAATTTGAACTA